>ONZH01012362.1:0-23037 GCA_900303285.1 Rhinella marina | reverse complement strand
TAAGGCCTATATATTGTAATTTTCAAGGTACACAGCAGTAGTGCCAAATATAGTTTGGTATGTAGCAGAGCACCTAATACACCACTAATGCCTCTCTCTGTCCCTACTCCAGCAGCTATCCCTGAATACAGCAGCCGTTCTCTGTAAAGTCTATATTGTAGTAAGCTATCACTGAAGTCCACTGTAGTAGCCCTGATAAGGGCTTTTAATCACGCTCCTGCCTGTCCAACAGCTAAAATCTGTCTCTCCCTTCTCCAGCCTCTGTCCCTGACTAAGTTCACGCAGCATATGCGTACGAGCAGGAAGAGCTGAGTTTTTAATATTCGAGGTCACATGGTTTTTCCAGCCAATGCATGTAGACGCTGTTTTCGCGCTGCCAGCTTGCTCAGCGTGCCTGTCATACCCCCCCTGCATGGTGATTGGTGGAAAAAGAGCGCCAGGGAAGGTGGGAGGGGAAACGAATTCTAAGTGCGCCATCGCCGTTATACTCGAAAGAAATCGAGCACGCCGAATATCGTAGTATTCGATCGAATACCAGCTCGATCGAACACTACTCGCTCATCTCTATTCATTATCTCAGAAAATTAGAATAATTAACCCAAAACACCTGCAAAGGCTTCCAAAGCCTTTAAAAAGGTCCCTTAGTCTGGTTCAGTAGGCGACACAATCATGGGAAAGACTGCTGACTTGACAGATGTCCAGAAGGCTGTCATTGACACACTCCACAAGGAGGGTAGGCCACAAAAGGTCATTGCTAAAGAAGCTGGCTGTTCACAGAGTGCTGTATCAAAGCATATTAATTGAAAGCTAAATGGAAGGAAAAGGGTGGTAGACAAGCAACAGGGAAAACCGCAGCCTTCATAGGATTGTTAAGAAAAGGCCTTTCCTAAATTTGGGGGAGATTCACAAGGAGTGGACTGCTGCTGGAGTCAGTGCTTCAAAAGCCCACACACACAGACGTATCCAGGACATGGGCTACAAGTGTCGCATTCCATGTGTCAAGCGTCTCATGACCAATGGACAACGCCAGAAGCGTCTTTCCTGGGCCAAGCAGAAAAAGACCTGGACTGTTGCTCAGTGGTCAAAGGTGTTGTTCTCAGATGAAAGTAAATTTTGCATTTCATTTGGAAATCAAGGTCCCAGAGTCTGGAGAAAGAGTGGAGAGGCACTCAATCCAAGCTGCTTGAGGTCTAGTTTGAAGTTTACACAATCAGTGATGGTTTGGAGCATGGATAACATGGAGCCATGTTATCTGCTGGTGTAGGTCCACTGAGCCGTCTACCAGGAAATTTTAGAGCACTTCATGCTTCCCTCTGCCGACAAGCTTTTTGGAGATGGATTTTTTATTTTCCAGCAGGACTTGGCACCTGTCCACACTGCCAAAAGTACCAATACCTGGTTTAATAACCACAGTATCACTGTGCATGATTGGCCAGTAAACTCGCCTGACCTTAACCCCATAGAGAATTTATGGGGTATTGTCAAGAGAAAGATGAGAGACACCAGACCCAACAATGCAGATGAGCTGAAGGCTGCTATCAAAGCAACCTGGGCTTCCATAACACCTCTGCAGTGCCACAGGCTGATTGCCTCCATGCCAAGCAGCATTGATGCAGTCATTCATGCAAAAGGAGCCCCAAACAAGTATTGAGTGCATTTACTGTACATACTTTTCATTTGGCCAACATTTCTGTGTTTAAAAAAAAAATTACAGTTGGTCTAATATAATTTTCTAATTTTCTGAGATAATGACTTTTGGGTTTTCCTTGGCTGTAAGCCATAATCATCAGCATTAACATAAATAAACACTTGAAAAAGTTCACTCTGTTTGTAATGACTCTATATAATATATGTGTTTCACTTTTTGAATTCAATTACTGAAAAATAAAACCTTTTTGATGATATTCTAATTTATTGCATATTGAGATGCACTTGTATATATACACACACAGATACAGGCGAAATAGAATACAAAAATCTACAGAAAATAAAAACAGATTAGAAAAAAGAATGTGTCCGAATCTGGTTCTAACTAGCAAAAAAACAAAGCAAATAAAGGTGACACATTCCCTTTAAATAAAAAAGAAAAACATCTAGTACACCAAGAAACACCTTCTCTGCTTATGTTTGTTATTCTTTCCATGTGTTTTCATAGATCTGGTGGTATGTACAGTGTGTGGCATTTTGTACTATCATTTCTTCAAGTCTAAACCTGAAAAAAAAATCCATTGAGCTTGGAAACACTGTGGAAAGACTGAGAGGAAACAACAAGAACTAGAGGAAGTAAACAGCAGCTTAAATGTCATAGCATAAACATTACACATTAACCCCTTGGCGACATTGGACGTACCGGTACGTCCTGGAGCACGAGGTAGTTCGTTGCTACAGGGCGTACCCGGTACGTCCTGCATTGAAACCCCCCCTGCTCAGTGCAGGGGGGGTTAAATGCTGTAATGGGTGCTGTTTAGGGCACCCAGCCACCCATAGCGAGGGCCTCGGGGGGTGCCGTGCACCCCCATAATGGCGATCGCTGTGAATGGCTGTTCTATTCAGATCAGCCATTCACAGCAGGCTCCGTGACTCGGCGGGGATAGCGCTATTGTAGCGAATCCCCGCGAGTGTCAGGGGTTAGGGGAGGTCAGGGTGTCTCCCCGGCCCCCCCCCGATTGGCTGTGATTGGTCAGTGACTGGTCACTGACCAATCACTGAAAAAAAAAGTAAAAATAAGAAAGTTCAAAAAAGTTAAATAAAGGCACCTGCTCAGCCCGCTTTCCTGTTTGTCCGGATTGCGAGCTGAGCAGGTGCCATTTTCGGTTAAAGTGCCCCCCCAGACCCCCAGTCCTGTCCTACTTACCTTTCCTGAAGTCTTCCGTCTTTCTGTCCCTCTCGGTGCTGCTTCTGCTGCCTGGCCGTTCCGGAGCTCCAGCTTCTTGCAGAGCAGTGCCACCTAGTGGCCTGCCTGCATCTAGCAGCTAATTAGAGCTTTTTTTTTTTTTTTGGACCATCTGCCCCACATTTGTGTGGGCCAGGTTGTCTTGTGTCTGTGGCCGATAATCACTTATCAGCCGTTTGCGGCTGATCAGCGGTTATCAGTTTTTTTTTTTGCTTTTTTTTTTGCTTTTTTTTTTTTTTTTTTTTGGCCAGATTGTCTGTGGCTGATAATTGCTTATTGAGCCAGTTTTTTTGCGGCTGATAAGTAGTTATCAGTTTTTTTTTACTGGCGTGCATCCAGTGGACGCACACCGGTAAAAAGTGACACGTGGTTGAAAGTAAAATCACTACACTGCCCTACACTACACTACATACATAATAAAGTAATTTCACCCCCCACACACACATCACATTCCCCCTAGAAAATAAAAATGTTCCGCAGATCCCACAGGGGGTATACGGTGTCGGAGGCATATGATATTATTGCCAATAACTCCGACACCGATACCGCCAGTGAGGAAGAAGAAGAGGATCCTGCTTTCCTCCATTCTTCCTCCTCCTCCTCCTCGTCATCATCATCCAGTGATGACGAGCGTCCAATTAGGCGACGACGTCCCAGAACGGTCGCACAGGAGCCCCCCCATACAGGGGCTCCTGTGTGGGACTCCAGCCACCCCAAATTACGCACCATGCATTCCTGCGTTTGTGGGACGCGCAGGAATCCAGATGTGCACAACAAATTTCACAGAAATTGATTTTTTTACGTTCTTTTTCTGTTGATGAATTTGTTGAGCACATGGTGGTGCAAACAAATTTATATGCCAGTCAATTCCTGGCCCAAAACCCGACGTCTTGCTATCACAGACCCCCACAGGCGTGGACGCCTGTGAATGCAGCAGAGATTAGGACATTTTGGGGTCTCTTGCTGCATATGGGTCTAGTGAGAAAACCCAAAATTCGGCAATATTGGAGTGGTGACATTATGTACAACACTCCAATATACCGCATGGCGATGGCACGCAACGGTTCGAACTGATCCTAAAGTTCTTGCATTACAATGATAATGCAACGTGTCCACCCCGTGATCACCCCACATATGACCGACTGTTCAAAATACGGCCGGTCATAGATCACTTCGCCAAGAAATTTGTTGATGCCTATACCCCGGAGAAGTTTCTGTCCCTTGACGAGTCCCTAGTAAGTTTCAAGGGCAGACTTCACTTCCGGCAGTACCTGCCCAGTAAGCGGGCACGGTACGGGATTAAACTCTATAAACTCTGTGAGAGTACCTCCGGGTACACTTACAGGTTTAGAGTTTACGAAGGGAGGGATACCCGCATAGAGCCCCCAGAATGCCCCCCCACCCTTGGAGTTAGCGGGAAAATAGTGTGGGACCTAATGTTCCCACTGCTGGACAAGGGTTATCAACTGTACGTTGATAACTTCTACACCAGCATCCATCTCTTTCAGGCCCTTGCTGCCCGAGCTACCACAGCTTGCGGCACTGCAAGGAAAAACCTGAGAGGCCTCCCAACCTCCCCGTTAGCAACACCAATACCACGGGGCGAGAGTAGGGCCTATCGTAGTGAGAGCATGTTGCTGGTCAGATATAAGGACAAAAGGGATGTCCTTATGCTGACCACCATACATGACAGCGGCAGCACCCCTATGACGCTACGTGGTTCCACAACAGAGATCCTAAAGCCGAACTGTGTTGTGGCTTACAACCATTATATGGGAGGAGTTGATCTGTCTGATCAAGTCCTCAAACCATATAACGCCATGAGGAAAACCAGAGTCTGGTACAAGAAGCTGGTTGTCCACATGGTTCAAACGGCAATGTACAACGCCTTTGTACTTTGCCGCTTGAACGGTTACACAGGGAGATTCCTTCAGTTCCAGGAGGTAGTAATAAAGGCCTTGATATTTGGTGACCAAGAACAGGCGAGCACCTCTGGAACTGAAGGCCCCCGTATTGTCCCAGGGCAACATTTCCCAGGTGAAGTCCCCCACACCGGGAAAAAGGGACGATCACAGAAAAAATGCAGAGTGTGTTACAAAAGAGGTATACGAAGGGACACTAGATATCAATGTGACACCTGTCCCGATCACCCGGGCCTCTGCATAAATGAATGCTTCAAGGCGTACCACACGTCTATGAGGTATTAGATTTCTGTGATCTTTGTCCCCATTTTTTAGGTCACCCCTGGGATTCTTCACTGTAAGAGCGTTGAGACACCATGGACCAGAGGAAACGGTCATGGTGAACTCAACCGAGAAGGTTGTTGATCCAGGGATTTATTCCGATTGCCAGATTGGAGTCAGGAAGGAATTTTTCCTTACAGTGAGGTAAATTGGCGTCTGCCTCCTGGGGTTTTTGCCTTCCTCTGGATCAACACTACAGGGCCTGTGAGCACTTGGCCTGTGACATCACTAGTACAGCGTGATGTCACAACCGGAGTGATGTCACAAGCCAGGTACTCCGGAATGCAGAGGAATTCCTGCCCTGGTAATAGAAATACATTGCAATTCCAGACTAATGCAAAGGGCGCTCCTTTCATTCTAAGCCCTACTGTGCGGGCACACACCACTTTACATCCACATATGGGGTATCTACGTTCTCAGGAGAAATTGCATTACAAATATTGGGGGCTTTTTCTCCTAAGACCCCTTATAAAAATGAAAAAATTGTGCCCACCCAACAAATAAGTGTAAAAAATAGTTTTTTTTTTTCCACTTATATATAGGGGTAGGCCCTAATTTTTCATTTTCTCAAGGGTCTTAGGAGAAAAAGCCCCCCACTATTTTTAATGCAATTTCTCCTGAGAACATAGATACCCCATATGTGGATGTAAAGTGTTGTGTGCCCGCACAGTAGGGCTTAGAAAGGAAGGAGTGACCTTTGGATTTTGGATTTAGCTGGAATTGTCACTGGAGGCTATGTCATGGTTACAAAGCCCCCCTAGTGTCTGGACAGTGGAAACCCCCACATGTGACCCCATTTTGGAAACGTAACCCCTCAAGGAACATTTCAATGGGTGCAATGAGTGGTTAGACCCCATAGGTAAGTTACTGTAGTTTGGGAAAATGGATAGTGGAGATAAAAAAAATGGGTTTTTCATTTCCACCATCCATTTTCCCAAACTACAGTAATTTACCTATGGGGTGTAACCACCTATTGCACCCATTGAAATGTTCCATGAGGGGTATCGTTTCCAAAATGGGGTCACATGTGGGGGGTTTCCACTGTTTAGACACATGGGGGCTTTGTAAATGTGACATAGCCCCCAGTGACAATTCCAGCCAAATCCACTGTTAACAATCCAAAAGGGCGCTCTTTCCTTTCTAAGCCATGCTGTGGGCCCATAGACCACTTTATATACACATATGGGGTATCTATGTTCTCAGGAGAAATTGCATCATAAATATTGGGGGGCTTTTTCTCCTTATACCACTTGTGAAAATGAAAAATTTGGGCCTACCCAAACATATAAGCGTAAAAAAATTATTTTTGTTATACTTATATGTTGGTGTAGGCCTAAATTTTTTATTTTCACAAAGGGTGTAAGGAGAAAAAGCACCACAAAATTTATGATGCAATTTCTCCTGAGAATGTAGGTACCCCATATGTGGATATAAAGTGGTGTACGGGCCCACAGCATGGCTTAGAAAGGAAAGAGCGTCCTTTGGATTTTGGAGAGTGGATTTGGCTGGAATTGTCACTGGGGGGCCATGTTGCTTTTACAAAGCCCCCCTGGTATCTGAACAGTGAACGCCCCCAAAAAGTGACCCCATTTTGGAAACGACACCCCTCAAGGAACATTTTAAGGGGTGCAGTGAACAGTTAGACCCTATAGGTAACTTACAGAAGTTTATTAAAGTGGACAATGGAAATGAAAAAAAATATTTTTTACACTTATATGTTGAGGTAGGCCCATATTTTTCATGATCAAAAGGGTTATTAGAAGAAAAAGCCCCCAATATTTGTGATGCAATTTCTCCCGGAGAATGTAGATACCCCATATGTGGATATAAAGTGGTGTACGGGCCCACAGCATAGCTTAGAAAGGAAAGAGCCCCCATTGGATTTTGGAGAGTGGATTTGGCTGGAATTGTCATTGGGGGCTATGTCACATTTACAAAGCCCCCCTGTGTCTAAACAGTGGAAACCCCCCACATGTGACCCCATTTTGGAAACGACACCCCTCAAGGAACATTTCAATGGGTGCAGTGATCAGTTAGATCCAATAGGTAAATTGCAGAATTTTAGGAAAGTGGACAGTGAAAACAAAAAAATGGATTTTTCATTTTCACTGTCCACTTTCCTAAATTTCTGTAATTTACCAATTAGGTCTAACTGATCACTGCACCCCTTGAAATGTTCCTTGAGGGGTGTCGTTTCCAAAATGGGGTCACATGTGAGGGGTTTCCAGTGTTCAGACACAGGGGGGCTTTGTGAACGCAACATAGCCCCCAGTGACAATTCCAGCCAAATCCACTCTCCAAAATTCACACTGCGCTGCTTCCTTTCTAAGCCGTTCTGTGCACCCACACAATACTTTACATAGACATATGGGGTATTTCCGTTCTCGGGAGATATTGCACCACAAATTTTGTGGGGCTTTTTATCCTTATACCCTTTGTTAAAATGAAAAATTTGGGGTTACACCAATGTGTAAGTCTAAAAAATCTGATTTTCCATTTTTACAGACTATCTTTGGGTTATTCCTGTGAGACACCTATAGGGTTAACAAACTTCAACAATCTAATTCTGAGTACTTTGAGGGGTGACGTTTTTAAAATGGGGTCATTTATGGGGGGTTTCCTTATGTAAGCCCCTCAAAATCACTTTATATCTGCATTGGTGCTAAAAAAAAATGGTTTTGGAAAAATTTGGTGAAAATTTGAAAAATGGCTTCTAAACTTCTAAGCCTCCTAACGTCCTAAAAAAGTAAAATGACGTTTACAAAATGATGCCAACATAAAGTAGACATATGGGGAATGTAAAATAAAAAATATTTTTGGAGGTATTACGGTGTATTTTGAAAGTAGAGAAATTGAAATTTGGAAATTTGCAAATTTTTCAGAATTTTTGGTAAATTTGGGATTTTTTCATAAATAAGGGTGAAATATATTGACTCAAATTTATGACTGTCATGAAGTACAATGAGTCACGAGAAAACAATCTCAGAATGGCCTGGATAAGTAAAAGCGTTCCAAAGTTATAACCACATAAAGTGACACATGTCAGAATTCAAAAATTTGGCCCAGACATTAAGGCCAAAATGGGCTCTGTCCTCATGGGGTTAAACAATGTCCTTAAAATTATCCCGTTCACAGATGGCAAAACAAGCAAAAACGGACCAACTTCAAATGACTTTGGGCCACACAGAAAGAACACAGCTTGGCATGCACAAATAAACATTGCACTTTGAAAAAGCTGTTTCAAGCTGTGATCTGATTCATTCTTTGGTTTATTCAAAGTCAAACTATTCAGCAGCTGTTTTTTGAAATTACAAATTTTTCATCCAATCTACAACTTTAGTCAATCAAAGGCAACTGGCCTATTAAAATTAATTACAATTAATTACAATTAGAAACAGCTGTCATACTCCGAGACAATAAAGATTAAGAGTGATTTATCCACACGCTCGAAAACAGGTAAGCAGTCGAGTTTCGGCATGCTTTTTTTCTTACTAATATTTTAAGAGTAGCATGTAATAATTTTATTAATTGCAGCCAAGAGGCATAGGCGGAGACACTGTGATGACAGAAAGTAAATTAATTTGCCCTGATAAATGTTGTGATGCAGCCAAGTTAGCTCAAATAATTGCTTTTGCTTAAATTATAGAAAAGTTACACCAAATTAGTAAAGCAGAAGAGGTGAGATACAAATACATTCTAGCTTGGAACAGTTCCTGTAGAAATAGAGTGTTTCCAAATGTAAAAACAGGCAGTTGTTCTACAAAAAAACAAATAACAGTGACTTATTTGAGAAATTTTGGAATTTTCTTGCCTGCCTGACCTGAGACCACCGTGACGCTGGGTAGGTGGGCACAGATGTGTTTTGATCAAAATATATTGGCTAAGAGTCTCAGATTTTATCATATCAGAATGAGGTCTTAGTTTATACCGTATATATTGTTTGCATCTATTTTTGTGCACTATTATCCCTTTCTGTGATTTATTTTGATATATATATATAGCCACTGACATCCGCAATCATTATTATCACATCATGCAGGATGTTTTTTATCCTTTTGTCTCTGTTAGTTTTGCTATGTTTCTAGATTCTGTTGGACCCTAATGTACAGCATTGGCTAAGGTCAGATTAGCCTACCAGAGGAGCCTTTCAGAGGTTTAGGGCTAGTTCATGCAGCAGATTTTGGTTTCTGCCAGGTTTTTTTTTTATTTGAATGCTGCAGACCTGTTCATGATTTAGCCCAATTGAATCCTTGAGTAGACACCCTTCACAGCCAAAAAACGCAGCAAGATAGGATACGTTGGCACAATAGTGGCTATGAACCAAGGCCGGATGAAGTGCAGTTTTAACTCCCTTTGAAAAAAATGGGAGACAGATACGGAGCTCCTGCTGTTTTTCTTTTTTTTTACTTGAATGTGAGCTGAGAAGCAACACCCTGGCATTGTCACTACACAGTGGATGGAGACTTCTTCGTTTGGGTCCATTCAATGTATAGTTTCAGGTGGCAGCAGCTGTCCGAAACAACTGATCATTGGAGGTGCCGAGGGTTGGACTAGCCTATGCTTATGGCTTATGGCTTATACTGAGGATAACGTAGGTCAATATCTAAGTCCTGAAAACTCCTTTAAATCCACACCTTTCAGTGGCTCATTGAATTCTAGATTGATGGCAGGATACTCAAGGATGAGGAGGACAATAGCATTTTAGACTTAGAGAGAACTAGTGTTTCGCTCTTACCAGAATTCCAGAGGAGCGTTGTCTGGCTTATATGACTTCTCACACTGTTTTGGCATTCTCCATAAGGAGATATAGTTTCCCCCAGAGCCATACTCATAGAGCACATTATGATTTCAATTTACCCTTGGAGAACTATATTCCTGGATCTTGAGAGAATGTCAAACCTTGTGCCACTTTGTATCATGGGTTTTGGAACTGTCCAAAGACAATGGTCAAATAACGGGCATTAGAATCTTAGGAGACCCATGCCTGTATTTTTTCTATGAGGGTTCAATTTCTGGTCTCATCCCAGACTATTGTGCATATAGTTGTGTTGGCGGGCTAAAAGATGCATTCTGAATAATGGATTCATACTCATTTGTGTTGGGATCGCAATCGAGGTTGTTGAGGAAACTCATTGGTCGGGAGAAGATGAACAAGGGAACAGGGAACAAGGGACCAATGGGAATATATATACATTTTCTAAGGATGGGGCTTTTATTGAAAAAGAAATTATACAGGAAGAAATATTAGGTTTAATAGCATAATTTATGTATTTGAATAGAAAAAAGTGATGGGCTGTGAGGATGCACTGGGGCAAGAGTGATATCCGAAAGATATAGGGTCTGGGGGGAAATGAAATAAGTATAAAAACTGGCCTGAATTGGATTTGGTATGTAAAGTCAAGATTATATGCTTTGTCTCCACTTTGTTTCTTTCACTGACAAGTTGTAAGGTGTATATTTGTGATGTTAATTTGGAAAATGTAATAAAATTTGTGTGCAAAAAAAAACATGTTCTGTATACAGTAGCTAGATGGTGGGCCCTCATTATTTCCCACTTAATGTAACTCAAAAGTTGCAGCTTAAAGAGGTTGTGCCAAGTTTTTAAGTAATGGGACCCCCAACAATCATGAGAACGACGGTCCCATTCCCCCATTCTGATGGAGTAGCAGGTTGTGCATGCACACTACCACTCCAGTCATTCTCTATGGGTGTGCCAGAGATAGCAAAGTGCTGTACTCTGCTAGTCCTCACTACACACTAGATTGATTTACAAAAGATGTAGTATATGCTACAGTAGTACCAGAACATAGGAGAAGATTTATCAAGACAGGGGCTTTCTGTGCCGGTCTTGACATCCCCTGCACAGAAATCTATGACATTCCAGAGCTGACAGACATAATACCCTAATACAGATGTACTGCAGTATATTATTTGAGAGATTATCAGTGTTTTAAAAGTGTTATGTACCTCAAAATTATACCAATGAAAACCACAAGTTGTCCTGCGAAAAACAGCATCATGCAGCTCTGCCATAATGATCTGCTTAATAAAGTCATTGCGTCATTTATAGTGTTGTGTGAATCGAAGCATCCAAGGTGGAATTTGATCTAAACTTTAGGAAAAATTTGATTCTCAACAAATACAAATTTTCTCGTGCTTTGTGGTAACAAATCATTTTTTTCTAAAACAACGGCTACACGTGTTATAAAGTGAAAGTAAGATGCCCTGGAACACGATATGACCTATAATGCTATGTAGCCAGTCAATCAGCAGACGGCCATCCCCTGTTATGTCACAACCCTTTCAAAGCCTCATCCTGCGCAGTCTCTGACATTTCATTGTGATCTGAGCACAGGGTGAGACGTGACAAGTGCTGGGGAAAATGTCCAACAAGCCTTTAATTGTGGAATATTGGATAGGGTAACTGCAGGGAGATTGTAGGGAGAGTTTTTACACACTGTAGGGTGAGCATAGGGAGAGCAGAGAGAGACTGCAGGGACAGTGCAGGATCTGTAATCTGAAGCTGAAGGGATCCATAAGAGACAGCACACTTTGCATCAATCCCTGTGTAGGGCACAGAGCTATCTAATTTGTTTAATAGTAATGGAACTCCATTAGGCCTTGATTCTCAGATTGGAGTGAATAAGCTGTGTAATATAACTGTTGGGGTGCCCATCTTGTTTAATAGATAAGCAATTCTATTACGTCTTGATTCTCAAATTGGGGTGAATAAGCTGTCTAATTCTACTGTTATTGGGTTGTCCACCTGTCAGAGTAACTGTTTCACTAGAAGAAAGGACTAGCTATGCATGTTGTTGCAATGCACAATAATGTACACTGAGATACACTCTCCCTGCAGGTTGGGATATAGCTGATTTAACACACTTTGTGAGGAATTAATGCCTTAAAATGATTAATAAATCACATGGTGAAATTGCTGTTATTTTTTTACACATCCCTATCCCACAAAAAAATTTCCATAGGTCATCAATACGAGATTGGAGGGGGTCCAACTCCCGGAAACCCTGATGATCAGCTGTTTGAGGAAGTAGCGGTGCTCACCAGAATTCTAGTGAGAGCCGTTGCCTCCTCATAGCTTACCAAGCACAGCACCGTTCATTGGATAGTCGCTGTGCTTGGTATTACAGCTCATACCCATTCACTTGAATGGGACTGAGCTGTGCCTAGGCCATGTGACCAATGAACGTGATGTCACATGGCCTAGGAAGAAGCCTTAGAATTCATAGAGTGTTGCAGCCTCTGATCAGCAGGGGCACCAGGAGTTGTACCCCTACCAATCAAATATTGATGGCCGATCCTGAGGATGGGGCATCAATATCAAAATTCCAGTGAACCCATTTAAATACTACATTATATGAACCCCACAAATAGTGGCATTAAAAATACACCTTGTACTGCAATAAAATAAGCCCTCATTCAGGTAAGTTAACAGAAAAATCAAAAAGTTAAGGCTTTTGAAATGCAGAAATGAAAAATATGACACTGAGTCCTTAATAAAGGAGTTAACATTCCTGAAAACCAAACCTAGAACCGCAGTATACTACAGTAGATTTAATATCTGATATATTACCACTTCAAAATGATTACATGATTTGTGCTTTTGTTGCCAGAACATTCTTTTCTGGATTTCCTTTTTCTATGATGCTTAGTTGAGTTTCTAGTCTCTCAAGTTCCATTTTAATGGGAGGTAATTCTGCATTTAAACAATTAGCTGACATTGATGAATGAAAGCTTCACCTCAGCTCATCATGATAACGTCAAGGTGAAGCAGTCACTCAAGTAATAGAGTGAATGATATCTGCGACATAGGAAGGCAGTTTCTAGTCACACATTTTAGTTCAGGAACATAGAGATTCTATGACCTGTGTAATACACATTTGAGGAACATTTATCAAAACTGGGGCAAATGAAAACGGACTTAGTTGCTCCTAGAAACCATATTAATCCTTTTCATTTTACAAAGGAGCTACGAAAAATGAGGTGGAATCTGATTGGCTGCTATTGGCAACTAAGTCAGTTTTTCTCCCTCATTGTTCATGTTTTGCTGTAAAGTTTTCTTTTTGTAGTATCTTCAAGTATTTGAGAATAAATCACACTTGCTGAACATTAATAACATTACATGGTTCAATATATGGGTAATTCAGTATCCCTGTTCTTGAAACTCATTCACATAGCTATTTGAGGGCTTATATATTTTGTGGGACAAGTTATATTTTTTAATTGGACCATGGACCATTTAATTCACCTAAGCTTCCACTCGAAATGGGAAAACATTCTTTAGTGGGATGAAATTGGTTTAGTGTTTATGGCATTATTCTGTGGACTGGTATGAATATGGTGATATAAACTTCATATAGTTTCCATTATGTTCTGACAGAGCTTTGGTTTTGACTTTTTCCACTTTCACTGGACTGTTTAGCCCCCTTAGGGGACATGTACCTGTAATCTTCTTATTGTTTGTCCCATAGACTGTAACAGAATACTATTGCAGTCTATGGGATTTTCACAGGTTGCCTGTCAACCTTTTTTTCTCAGTCATGGCTTTTCAGGCAGCTGAATATGACAGTGCTGGACGCCTTCAGAAGGTCCTAGGCTGTTATAGCAATTGATTGGAGCCCCACAATTTTGCTATGGGGCAGAGGGAGCACCTTCTTTCTGTCACTGCCAGTTGGTGTCAGCTGTATTATATAGCCAGCATCCGTCGTGTAAAAGCCGTTCCCAACAACCCCTTAACACCAATCACATACATGTATGTGATTATGCATTAAGGGATTAAAGAGATTTTCCGGGATTACTATGGTTTTTATCAAATATGATCATGTAATTGCTTATCGCATGTATGTCTATCCTTACTTTTTTTTTCAATTTGGACTCTCCTGACCTGTTTTCACCATGTAGACTAATCACTCTGGTTTATTTTCACCCTGAATGTATCACTTCCTGTTGCTGAATCCAACCAAACCCATGTTGCACTTCTCTTTTCCCTGCCACTCTCATACTAATGCCCTTTCATGTATAGACATACCCATAGACATAACATTGCAGGAAATAAAGAATTGCAGTGACGTGGTCATGTGACCAGAGGCCAGAACGGAAGATAGGAGTAATACAAGAAATGCATTGAAAAATTACAGCTACCTTCATAAATTATTATTCTAAAGGATGTTTATTCACACCAGAAAACCCTTATAAGGTCCCATTATTAAGACTCCAACTTCAGGGGCTACAGTGAGAGAAACATGCAATAATCTTTTCTGCTTTTCTATCTTAATAGCTACCGTATATGAGGATTGATTGTTGTGGGTCATGTTGCATTAGTAAATGACACCATTTTGGGTTAACAACATTAAAAACCAAAGCAATTCCACCATTCTTTTTTTTTAATTTTTTTATTTGGTGTTCAACATGTGATATAACTGCCATGATAACTTTATTGTGCAAGTCAGTACAATTACGCTAGTACCACATTTATATACTTTTTGTTTTTGTACTTTTGCACAATAAAACTCATAACTATATTCAAAGACCTATAACAAGCTGTGTAGGGGCTTGTTTGCTAATTGGGCAAGTTGTAGATTTCATTGGTCCCATTTTGGGGTATTTGATCACTTTTATTGAAACAACAAAAACTGCAATTTTGGCATTTTTATGTTAATTTAACGTCAATGTTCACCATACGGAATTAATAATGTGATCATTATATTGCATGGTTCCATACCGATGTGGCAATACCAATTATGCCTACTTTTTATTATCTTTTTTATTTTGAGACATACATAAAGATTAGAGATGAACGAGCACTAAAATGCTCGGGTGCTCGTTATTCGAGACGAACTTTTCCCGATGCTCGAGTGCTCGTTTCAAGTAACGAACCCCATTGAAGTCAATGGGAGACTCGAGCATTTTTTGCAGGGGACCAAGGCTCTGCCTAGGGAAGGCTGGTTGAAAACCTGGAAACCTCAGAAAATGATGGAAACACCACGTAAATGGACAGGAAACAGCAGGGGCAGCATGCATGGATGCCTCTGAGGCTGCCTAATCCCACCATTACCCCAAATTCTCCTGCAACAGCCTGGTGGTTACCCTCATGGCAATTGTGCTCACCCAGACCAAGAAAGGCGAGGCACATGCCCATCACATGTTAGGGAAGCACCCAACTAGGTGCAACGAAGGTCCATCACCCATGCCCATGCTAGCACTGCTCTCCTATCCCCAGCCACACAATGCAGGCATAAGCCTGACACAGCATGGCGGTGACACCAACAAGTGACCAAGTTAGATGAGGTAGCAGGTGAGCCACCCAAAAATTTAGCCTGACGCAGCATGGCGGTGACAACAGAGTGACCGAGTTAGACTGAGGTAGCAGGAGGTGAAGCACGGATGGTAATTTGAAGGAGGAGGAGGAGGGGTTGGAGGAAGAGGCATAGTAAGTCTGAGAAACTGTGACCAAGGTAGGCCCCGCAATCCTCCAAGTGGGCAGTACATGAGCGGCCCCAGGGTCAGACTCGGTCAGAGTGACCGAGCTTCACGACGGTAGCAGGTAGAGCACATAAAAAGTTAGCGTGGCCCTGTATGTGGACGTTGGGGGCTTGTGCATGTAGGTGGGTTGAACTTTTTTTTTGGTTGCGCTCCAACGTCTGCTGTAATGACAGCTGAACGTTGCGCAGGGACACATTGGTGGACAGTGTGGAGGATCATGGAGGCGAAGGGGTGGTTTTCCGGTGGGAGGCGCTCGTGCCGGGGTCCTGGGCTGGGGGTTGACTCGCAGAGGCAGTGAGAGACACAGGGGAAGGAGCAGTGGTGGGACCCGCATGAGGGGAACGGACGGCCTTGGTTCCATAGTGTTTAGCACTCATATACCTGCTCATGCTGGTGGTGGTTAGGCTGGTAGTGGTGGACCCCCACTTAAAAATTTGGCATCAACTGGTACGGCTGTCAACATTGAGCTTGAACTAGTGGGGCATGTGTGGTATCGATTCTTCTCAGTTTAAAATCATATACATCCCCTATCTCTTGGGACCATATATTTCATGGATTTTTCGAACACGGAAAAGGAAAAAGAGCTTGCTCTGGCCAGGGGAGTGTCTTTTCTACTGCAGCTAAGGGGACGTGTCCATGCTCTGCCTATCACAGGTCAGGAGCCAATTAAAAGAAGAACCAAAAAAAATCAGTATAATATCTAATACGTCCCCTATCCGGGTAAATTGTTTGGAGAGAGGGCCTGTAGGTGGGGGGCAGGCTGGGGGGAAGGAGGTTGAGCTGGAAGAGCCAGAGGAGTGCCCCCTTGGCTAGCGTGTGTGGTGGTGACAACAGCCGGATGGAGTTCGAATGACGACGCAGGACCCCAACTTAAAAATTTAGCATCAACCATTACGGTTGTCAACTGTGAAATTTGTCAAGTGGGGCATGTGTTGTATGCATTCTTCTCAGTTTAATACCGTATACGGCACCTATCCGGAAAAATAGTTTGGAGAGAGAGAAAGAGAGGAAAAAGACGTTGTCAAGGTTGGGGTACACAGAAAGGGAGATGTGATCCCTGCGCTCACCCCAACCCCTGTCCCTGCCTAATTGCCTCCGTATCCTAGGCGATACGGCGACAACCACGAGGACTGCAATTACTCTTGACTAGGTGCAGGGAAAAGGGAAGACAAACAGAGACGAACAAAACACAGAAGAATCGTCAGCTAGCCGTGTCAGAAACCAGAGATAACGTCAGTACAAAATCGGAAGACGGTAGAGTAGTCAGATAAGCCAAGGGTCAAATCAGCAGTCAGGATACACAATAACGCAAGCAGGAATAGCAAGGAATTGCAAAAACCAGCAAGGAGCAGAGAGAAAGATAGGTATATAAGCAGGAAGATATCCCACCCCCAGGTTCTGAATGGACCAGATTCAGAGAAGCCACTCAGCCAGCACCTGAGTATTAACCCTGAGTAGACAAACCAAACATGAAGCTGGGCGTTGGCTCTAAAACAACCCACAGTGTGAACATGGTTCAAGGCAAGGCGTAGGCACTAAACAGAAACACACAAAAACTCAGAATACCAAGAAATAGAACTTTCCCGATGACCAGACCTGACAGTACCCCCCCCCTCCACGAGGGGCCTCCGGACCCTTAGACCCTAAAGATGGTTTAGACGGATAGTCCCGATGAAAAGATTTAACCAATCGTGGAGCATGAACATCCCTAGCAGGGACCCAGGATCTATCCTCAGGACCGAAACCCTTCCAATGAATGAGGTATTGAAGAGAGTTCCTGACCAGTCTGGAATCGACAATCCTCTCTACCTCATACTCGAGATCACCCTCCACCACTGATGGCGAGGGAGGGTCAGGGAGGGGTACCACAGGATCCACATAGCGTTTCAACAGACTCTTGTGAAACGTATTGTGAACCCGCCAGTCAGAGGGCAACGCCACCTTGAACGATACAGGATTAATAACGTGAGTTACGGTAAACGGACCAATGAACCTAGGAGCCAATTTCAGAGACGGAACTTTCAACTTAAGGTTCTTAGTAGACAATAGGACCTTGTCACCCACAACAAAAGTTTCTGAAACAGTACGCCTACTTCTGGATGAATGGACCATTAAACTTTGTGCTCTTTTCAAGTTCTTCTGAACTTGCGACCACACTGTGCACAGTTGGTTAGTTATGGACTCAGCACGAGGGGTATCCGAAACTGACGATGACGAGAAGGAAAACCTGGGATGGAATCCATAATTTACAGAAGAAAGGAGATGGGAGTGTGGATGAACTAGTGTGATTGTTGATGGCAAACTCTGCTAACGGAAGATATGAGACCCACAGATGTTGACAGTCAGAAACAAAAGACGAAGGTACTGGATGAGCTCTTGATTCATCCTCTCCGTCTGCCCATTAGTTTCGGGATGGAAGGCCGAGGAAAAGGACAATTTTACCTCAAGCTTAGAACAGAAAGCTCGCCAAAACTTAGCCACAAATTGTACCCCCCTGTCAGACACAACCTCATCAGGAATACCGTGGAGACGCACAATATGTTGAACAAATAGATCTGCCAATTCCTCTGCTGAAGGCAGCTTCTTTAGCGGAACAAAATGGCCCATCTTAGAGAAACGATCCACCACCACCCATATAACAGAGAACCCTTGAGAGAGTGGCAGATCGGTAACAAAATCCATAGACACGTTAGGCCAAGGCCTGTCTGGCACTGGGAGCGGGAGAAGAGGTCCCTCAGGACGTCTCCTGGGGACCTTTCCTCGCGCACAGACCTGACAAGCTAAAACAAATGCATGAACATCAGTATTCATATGTGGCCACCAGTAGTTTCTTTTCAATAGATCTAGTGTTCCCCGAACACCTGGATGACCTGCTAGTACAGAACAGTGTGTCTCCTCTAACACTCTCAATCGAAGGGACAAGGGAACAAACATTTAAGTGTCACTCTCAGCTCCAGGGGTCATGCAGGGGTCACTCCTGGCAGGACCACTAGAAGCTGCACTGTTTGTTTGGCCGCGAGAATTAACCTGATACTGAGGAAGGGTAAGTAGAACAGAGGAGGAGAATAGCTGTAGCTGCCAAACAGAGAAACACAGAACCAGTCCACCCAAACCACAGCCTGACAGTAAGATGTTACCGGGTTCCGACTCAGGACCCTCAGGGACACCAAAACTCCGAGACAAGGCGTCAGCCCTGACATTCTTGGTACCCAGGTCGGAAAGTGACCACAAAATTAAAACGAGAGAAAAAACAACGCCCATCTAGCTTGACGGGCATTGAGACGTTTTGCATTCTCCAAGTACACAAGATTTTTGTGATCTGTGATCACTGTCACTGGGTGAAGAGCTCCTTCCAGGAAATGGCGCCACACTTTGAACGCCCATTTGATGGCAAGGAGCTCGCGATTCCCAATATCATAATTCCTTTCAAAAGACGAGAATTTCTTGGAAAAGAATGCACATGGTCTGAGGTTAGTGAGAGCAGCTGACCCTTGAGATAAAACTGCCCCTACACCAACCTCGGAAGCATCTACCTCAACAATAAATGGCTGAGAGAGATCAGGTTGAATTAATACAGGCGCAGAGGAGAACGCTTTCTTGAGTTCCTCAAACGCAGAGTACGCAGCAGGAGACCAGTTACTGGGATCATCCCCCTTGCGGGTAAGATCCGTGAGTGGCTTGGCAATTACGGAAAAGTGTTTGATAAAATTCCTGTAATAATTGGCAAAACCAAGAAAACGTTGAAGGGATTTTAAATCCGTGGGCCGAACCCAATCCGCGATTGCCTGAACCTTACACGGATCCATCTGAACCTCGGAAGGAGTGACCATATAACCCAGGAATGAAACTTTTTGTACACAAAAAATGCATTTTTCTAGTTTAGCAAACAGAGAGTGATTACGCAGACGGGACAACACCAGACGAAGATGTTTACGATGTGAATCAAGATCAGAAGAAAATATCAGGATATCATCCAGATAAACCACCAAAAAACCCCAATACAGTCATGAAAGATATGATTCATAAAACCTTGGAATACAGCTGGGGCATTGCTTAAACCAAAAGGCATAACCAGATACTCGAAATGTCCCAGAGGCGTATTAAAAGCTGTCTTCCACTCATCCCCTTCCCGGATCCGAATCAGGTTATAAGCTCCCCGTAGATCTAACTTGGAGAACCAGTTGGCCCCCGGAACCTGATTCAAGAGGTCCGGGATGAGGGGAAGCGGTCCAGAGTTTTTAACAGTGATTTTATTAAGTTCACGGTAGTCAATACATGGTCTCAAACCCCCATCTTTTTTCTCAACAAAAAAGAAACCAGCCCCCGTAGGAGATTCGGAAGGCCGAATGTGTCCTATAGCCAAACTCTCATCGATGTATTGTTTTAGAGACTCTCTTTCTGGCACAGACAGATTATAAATCCGACCCTTAGGTAACTTGGCATCAGGTAATAGATCAATCTTACAATCAAAGTCTCTGTGTGGAGGCAAGACTTGAGACAGAGGTTTCGAAAAAACGTCTGCAAAATCTGAAATAAACTCCGGAACCTCAGAATCACATACATTGGTAGAACAAAGGGAAACTTGAGACATATGGGCCTTACACTGAGGGCCCCAGTGAACTAATTCCTGACTCACCCAATCAATAACCGGATTGTGCAGCTGAAGCCAAGGAAGACCCAGAATAATGTCCACAGACAAATCTTTCATTACAAGGAAAGAACAATATTCAATATGTAGTGCACCCACCACCAGTCTTATTTCAGGAGTACGGAATTTGACCAAACCGGCTTGCAGAGGGGTCATATCGACACTAGACACCTGGATAGGAGGGGACAGGGGAATCAAAGAAGGCAATATTTGGGAAACAAATTCAAAATCAATGAAGTTGGCGGCTGAACCAGAATCCAAGAAAGCCTGTCCAACACGTGAGGCTGACTGGAAAGAGACGGTGCAGGACAAAAATACTCTAGAAACATTAGAGGGTACCTGAGCTCCTAGACAGTCCTCCCGATAACTGTCTAGGAGCTGAAGTTTTCCTGCTGAGGTTTTCTTCGGACAGGACTTCAGCAGATGATCCGGACTCCCGCAGTAGAAGCACAAATGATTCCTCGTACGATGTTCCCTTCTCTGCTTAGGCGTAACACTGCCGAGTTCCATCGGTTCCGGTCCGGATTGGCTGGAGACCGGATTGAGGATCGGCTGAGGAGCAGGAGACACCCGAGGAGGTCGCCTGGATCTTAGACGTCTATCTGCCCGGACGGCCAGGGTCATAGCTTCGTCAAGTGTTTTAGGTTCAGCATGGGCTAACAACAAATCCTTCACACGGTCAAACAGTCCAGTCATGAAAAGGTCTTTCAAAGCCCTATCATTCCACCCGGAATCGGTCACATATTGTCTAAAACTAGCACAGTAATCTTCTGCCAACTGTCCACCCTGACGTAGAGACAATAACTGGGATACAGCTAACGCTGGGCGATCAGGCTCGTCATATATCTGACCCAGCGCAACAAAAAACTCGTCAAGGGATGAGCGCAAAGGAGAGGCAGTGGGTAAAGAAAAGGCCCAGGTTTGGGGGTCTCCGCGCAGGAGAGACATAACCAAACCCACCTTTTGTGCTTCAGTTACAAACGACCGAGGTCGTAAAGAAAATACAAAATACATCCTTCCCGAAACAGAAAAAATTTCTTACGGTCACCGTAAAAAAAATCAGGAAGGGGGACCTTAGGTTCAGGTGCAGGTGTGGGAACCTGGGGTGCAGACACAGGAGCCGAGGCCTGCATGTTTTCCTGAACCTGAAGGCGTATAGCAAGATCCTGAATCAAATTGGTCAAGGCCTGGACCTGAGATACCACCACTGACATTTGCTCCATAGGTGGAATAAACGTAGCAGGCCGTATACAGGTTGCAGGTTATTTTCAGGCTGGTTTTTCTGTCAAGGTTGGGGTACACAGAAAGGGAGATGTGATCCCTGCGCTCACCCCAACCCCTGTCCCTGCCTAATTGCCTCCGTATCCTAGGCGATACGGCGACAACCACGAGGACTGCAATTACTCTTGACTAGGTGCAGGGAAAAGGGAAGACAAACAGAGACGAACAAAACACAGAAGAATCGTCAGCTAGCCGTGTCAGAAACCAGAGATAATGCCAGTACAAAATCGGAAGACGGTAGAGTAGTCAGATAAGCCAAGGGTCAAATCAGCAGTCAGGATACACAATAACGCAAGCAGAAATAGCAAGGAATTGCAAAAACCAGCAAGGAGCAGAGAGAAAGATAGGTATATAAGCAGGAAGATATCCCACCCCCAGGTTCTGAATGGACCAGATTCAGAGAAGCCACTCAGCCAGCACCTGAGTATTAACCCTGAGTAGACAAACCAAACATGAAGCTGGGCGTTGGCTCTAAAACAACCCACAGTGTGAACATGGTTCAAGGCAAGGCGTAGGCACTAAACAGAAACACACAAAAACTCAGAATACCAAGCAAAACATAGAACCTATGTTCTCCGATGACCAGACCTGACAGACGTATTTTTAAAAGTGAGGTTCAGTATAGATCAGTTAAAGAGAAAGAAAGGATTTTATTAAATGGATTTGTATCACTGAGAGCAAAAGAACCTATTTTTTTACGTGACGTGCAGTATAGATCACTTGGAGATAAAAAGGGGAATGTGCAGACTTGGGCTGCTATAGTGCAAACCACTATGGTGGTAACAACAGAGTGAGCGAGTGACACTGCGGTAGCAGGCGAACCACATAAACATTTTTCGTGGCCCTGTATGGCGGCGGTGACAACAGAGTGACTGAGTTAGTATGCGGTAGCTGGTGAAGAACCCAAAAATGTAGCCTGACACAGCATGGTGGATACACCACCAATGACTTTGTCCGACTGAGAATGCAGTGAAATGGCTTTTGTTGACCCTCCAAAAAATTTTTTCTTTCAGAGTACATAAAGTCTACCCTCAGCAAAAATTTTTTTTTAAATGTCGGTACTTGCGCCTCCTGAAAAATTGTTTTGTACTGTCTGTTTTGACGCTCCTGAAACATTGTTTTACATTGGTCTTGTAGTTTGACACTGCGGAAAAATTGTTTGGAGAGAGGGTCCTGTAGGGGGCCCCTCCGGAAAATTTGTTTAGAAGAGAGGGCCCTGTAGGTGGACCTCCGAAAAAAATTGTTTGGAGAGAGGGCCTGTAGGGGGCCCTCCGGAAAAATTGTTTAGAGAGAGGGCCTGTAGATGGACCTCCCGGAAATATTGTTTTAGAGAGAGGGCCTTTAGGTGGCCTCCGGAAAAATTGTTTGGAGAGAGGCCTGTAGGTGGACCTCCCGGAAAAATTGTATCAGAGAGAGCCTAGGGACCCCGGAAATTGTTAGAGGGCCCTGGTGGACCTCCGGAAAAATTGTTT
>ONZH01012361.1:0-31748 GCA_900303285.1 Rhinella marina | reverse complement strand
ACTTCCGTTTTTGTTGCGGAACCATTGAAATGAATGGTTCCTCATACAGTCTGCAAAAAAAAAACTGAACGGACATGAAAAGAAAATACATTCATGTGCATGAGCCCTTAGGCTGTGTTTACATATAATTTTTGCCCCAGGTATAATGTATACACAAGACATATATGTTAACCCCTTCATGACACATGACGTAACAGTACATCATAGCGGCAGGTGACTTGAAGCAATTTGACGTACTATTACATCATTCTGATTGGGCGGGCACCACTCCGGTGCCCACCTGATCAGTGGAGGGACCTAGCAGTCATTCATAGCTGTGCTGTATCCACCAGCATCGCTGTAAAATCTGGTGTTTGCATGGGTGAGCGTTCCCATCAGGTGCCCGTACTGTGGTGATGGGGACCCAATGGGTGAGAAGGCAGCTGCATTGGGACCTGTCTTCTATGGAAGCTGAGGAGATCCAGCCCCAAGCCTAGGAGATCTAGCTAACAGGCAGTGCATTACATTACATATGTATTGTAATGCATTGCAGAGGGGATCAGACCCCCAAACGTTGAAGTCCCAGAGTGGGACAGAAATGAATTTTATAAAAAAAAGTTAAAAAATAGTGTTTTTAATAATCAAAAATAAAGTTTCAATTAAAAAAAGCCCATTCCCCTGAGTTTATAATAAAAAATAGGAAAAAAATAAATAAAAAACACACATATTAGGTATCACCATGTGCGTAAAGCCATTTTTGTTACCTTACAGCACAAAAAGTACAACACCAAGCGATCATAAAGGCGGATTCCCCACAAAATAGTACCAATCAAACCGTCACCTCATCACGCAAAAAATGAGACTCTACCTAAGACAATCAGCCAAAAAATAAATAACTATGGCTCTCAGACTATGGAAACATTAGAATACGATTTTTTTTGTTTCAAAAATGCTTTTGTTGTGTTAAAGTGAAATAAATAAAAAAAATAGAGATATTAGGTATTGCCATGTTCGTAATAACCAGCTCTATAATAATATCACATGACCTAACTCCTTAGCTGAACACCGTAAAAAAAAAATATAATAAATAAATTAAAGTAGAAACATTTCACCTTACATCACAAAAAGTGTATTGCCAATCGATCAAGATGTCATGTGCACCCCAACATAGTACCAATCAAACCGTCACCTCATACTGCAAAAAAAGAGCTCCTACATAAGACAATCAGCCCAAAAAAAAACTATGGCTTTAAAACTATGGAGACACTAATAACATCATCATTTTTTGTTTCAAAACTTAAATAAAAAGTATATATATAAGGTATTGCCACGTCCGTAACAACCTGCTCTATAAAAATATCACATGACCTACCCCCACAGGTGAACGCTGTAAAAAAAATAAATAAATTTTGCCACCATGCCCCATAAAGTGTAATATTGAATGATCAAAACATCATATGTACCCAAAAATGGTACCAATAAAAATGTCAACTCTTTCTGCAAAAAACAAGCTCCTACACAAGATGATTGGCAGAAAAATAAAAAAAATATGATGTTCAGAAAATGGAGACACAAAAACATAATTGTTTTTCAAAAATGCTTTACTATGTAAAACTGAAACAAACAAACAAAGTAGACTTATTTTATTTTGTCGCGTCTGTAACAATATGCTCTATAAATAAACACATGATCGAACCTGTCAGATGAACATTGTAAAAAACAAAAAACTGTGCCAGAACAGCCATTTTTTGGTTACCTTGCCTCACAAAAAACATATAGAGCGATCAAAAATCATATGTACCACAAAATAATACCAATAAAACTGTCACCTTATCCCATATCTTCCAAAATGGGGTCACTTTTTGGGAGTTTCTACTATAGGGATTCATCAGGGAGGCTTCAAATGGGACATGGTGTCTAAAAACCAGTCCAGCAAAATCTGCCCTCCAAAAACCATATGGCGCTTCTTTTCTTCTGCGCCCTGCCGTGTTTACCACCAGAATCAGGGTAATAGATATTGAGTTTTGTTTGGCTGTTAACCCTTGATGTGTTACAGAAAAAATGGATTAAAATGGATAATCTGCCCAAAAAAGTGAAATTTAGAAATTTCATCTCCATTTTCCTTTAATTCTTGTGGAACACCTAAAGGGTAAACAAAGTTTGTAAAATCAGTTTTGAATACCTTGAGCTATATGTAAGCCTCACAAAGAAACTTCAGACCTGAACTAGTCCCTAAAAAGAGGGTTTTGGAAATTTTCTTAAAAATTTTAAGAATTGCTTCTAAAATTCTAAGTCTTCTACCGTCCTAAAAAAATAAAATGACATTTACAAAATGATGCCAACATAAAGCAGACATATGGGGAATGTTAAGTGATTTTATATCACTTTCTGACTTAAATAAAGTGGAACTATATTGACTCAAATTTATGATTGTCATGAAGTACAATGTGTCACGAGAAAACAATCTCAGAATGGCTTGGATAAGTAGAAGTGTTCCAAAGTTATTACCGCATAAAGTGATACCTCAGATTTTCTAAAGATGGCCTGGGCAGGAGGGGAAAACTTGCCCGGGGTAGAAGGGGTTAAATTGATGTCTCAGACAGATTTTATTCATCACCATAGGGTTCCATTGTAAAAAAAAAACAAAAACAAAAAAACGGATGCAGTTAGCATTAGGTCTTGTTCACATGTTAGTTATTTGATCAGTTATTTCCATCAGTTATTGTGAGCCAAAACCAGGTGCGGGTAAAAAATAAAGAACAGGTGCAGATCTTTCTATTATACCTGATCCCTGTGTAGGCTTCACTACTGGTTTTGGCTCCCAATAACTGATGGAAATAACTGATCAAATAACTGACGTGTGAACAATGCCTGTGTGTGTTTTTAATGTACTTTGTAAGATGGTAAAACGCAGTATACTACGCATTTGCATCCTTTTTTCCCCCACACATATATGTTAAATGTGGGACAAAAATGTGATGTGAACAGTCCCTTACAGGGGTTGTCCAACTTTTTGGACTATTTTAACATTCACTAGCAGTATGCTCCCACTACTCTGTTCTATGATCTTCCAGTCCCTGTTCTGTAAACCTTTGGGTGTATGGGGTCATATGAATGGCGACATAATGATGTGTCCCCTAGCAGCACATGGAGGCCCAGGGGACTGGGGGCATCAGATGGGTATAGGGCAGTATGGGGTATCAGATAAGGAAGGCGGCTCAGAGAAAGGGGTTCATCAGATAGGTAGGGACCCAAAAGGACAGGGACACCAGATGGGGAGGGGAGCCCAGAGGACAGAGCATCAGATGAGGAGGGATACCCAGAGGACCGGGACATCAGATGGGGAGGGAGCCCACAGTAATGGAGCATAAGATGGAGAGGGGACCCAGAGGATAGAGCATCAGATAGGGAGGGGCCCAGGGGACTGGGACATCAGACGGAGAGGGGAGCCCAGAGGACTGGGACATCAGATGGAGAGGGGACCCAGAGGAATGGAGCATACAATGGAGAGAGGAGCCCAGAGGACAGTAGATGACTGTTAGCTGGAGGGACAGAGGACATGTGATGGAGGACAGCTAGTGCTGGCAGGGTAAAGCCTAGAATTTATGGGCTCCTCAGATTGACCAACGCAGGATCTCCTTTCTGCAGAACTTCCTGTGTCACTGCTTAGTCTCTCTCTCGCGGGGGAAGCCTCACAGAGTCAGGACTTCCCTCAGAATTTTTTCACTCGGTCACGAGAACGGATGCATGTGTCCTTTTCCTCTGGGGACATTTCCACAAAACATAAAAGGGCCCTGGGCAGATTAAAAGAGATATTCTCTATTATTTCGCAGTGCGGATGGATCACGGACCCATTCAAGTTGAATGGGTCTGGATCTGTCGCAACAGCCGCACAGATAGTGCCCATACATTGGTGACTGCAAATTGCGGTTCCCAATGCACGGAACAGCCGTGAGCATGAGGCCTATGTCTGTTTAATAGGGTTGATCCTGCAGTCAGGTGTTTCTAATGATCACAAACAAACTATGGAAAAAATCAATACAGATGTAAGTCCATCATTTTACTGTGATTCAGACACTTCCTTAAAGTGCAAACACTATAAACTTTACTAACATAGAAATAACAAGGAAGTCGGTCCAATTTCCATCAGTTACTAAACACCAGAATATCCTATAGTACACAAGGCCAAGCTGGCACAGGGATGTTAGCAATTAAGTGATAACAAAATACAAATTCCCATGTGGGGAGTGTGGTATTGGTATTACTGATAAAACAGATAAAAGATACAATGCCGAACCTCAGGGATAAACAATGACATGTGTATACTACAGCTCTAGAGAGAATATCTGGCAGGATCCCACTACGAATGCAGACCCTTTAATTGTGTCCTTGGCAAAAAAAGTAGACAATTTTAGTTACTGTATTCATAAGGAAATCAGTGAATACATGGTCCTTTTACACTTTCCATAATAAAGTCATTTTATCTGTGGAGCCTGCAATGAAAATTCAGATAGTATGCACCGCATAAAAACAGAGCAGAATTAGCTTCGGGTAACGGTATCACATTGTTATTTTATAATGAGCCAATAGCAAATATTTACACGAGCAAACATTTTATTATTTTGCATCGGCATTGTAAGAATACATTTACCACTAATCAGCACAGTCGGGATTATTTATGTGACATTGTATTATGAGTTTCAGTTTCAGTGCAGGCTAGCAGGCTCTCTGCTTCACAATGAATATGTCAGGGAGATGCTCTGATGGCTCAATCTGTAGCTCTTATCTCTGAACTCCTGACAGATCACAAACAATTATTTAAGCTAAATTCTTATCTAACTGCTAAGAATTTAGCTATAGTAAGTGTCCATGAGTTGTTAGGAAAGTACAGGGTTATATATCGAGCTGTTAGAGATTCAGTGTGAAGCAGAGAGCCTGCAGGTCTGCAAATGCACTGAACCTGAAAACTAAGGAAAAGTTTTAAGGGGTTATCCAAGAGTAAGACAGACCGTTACTCTTCCTGTCGTGCAGCAATCGTCGATGGGATGACACATGACCACCACCGCAGTAAATCACGGGCCACAGCAGTGACCTGCATCCCTTGCGTAACATGACCAACTGTTAAGACGCAAGGGGAGCAGGTCACCGCTGCAGCCTGTGGTTGGCTGCAGAGCTCACGTGCCCCCCCATCAACGGATGTTGATTTCTGCTCAGCATAGAGAGGAACAGCTGTCCTGGGAGCGCCAACACTGAACCCATCGGGGGGGACAAGATAACTATGATCTCTACAGCGGGTTGGCCACTCTGGAAGGTGTTTCTTACTATTGCATAACCACTTTAATAAAGAGACCAACTGAAAAATGATTTTAGCTCAAAATGAGCAGACTGCAATAATAAGTAGCCTTTAAGATGCACCAATGTAATGTAAAACCAAAATTTGGTGCAAATTTTGGCACACAGTAAGCCAACCAATAAGTGGTGTAAAAGTTGACAAAAGTGTCAAAAAGTGCATCAAACATATCATCCGGCATGAACCACTGTGAAAGTTCAGCACATCTTTTACAGTGTCTGGTCTAAGTCTACGCTGTCTAAATATTAGACAGGATTAGTTAATCTCAACCTATGTATGTGAAAATCTCTGTGCTGAAATCAAGGGCATACATACCATTGTGGCAGACCGCGTGTTGGCTGTGTGGTCCCTTAAGAGACGTCAAGAGCAAAGGGGTTGTGTCCCAAAGCATATTCTACATTTTCAAACCAGCACCTGGATCTGCATACTTTTGTAATTGCATTTAATTCAACATTTAGTATAGTCAGTGAGCTATTGAATAAACTGTATCTGTTTTGTTCTCGTCTTTATGTTTTTCGTTTTATGTCCATCTCATTGAGCTGGTCGCACATGCTGAGTTTAAATATTCATCTGCCACTAGCTATATGTTCTGTTAGAAGCTGTGGCAGTTACAGGGAAAGAGTTGCAGTAGAAAGGACACTCTCCCTGAGCTGCCAGGCTGAAGATGATCTAGCAGAGCAAATGGAGCAGTGAACGGGGAGATCTCTGAATCCATATGAGGTACAGGGCTGGTTCCAGTTTTGTTAAAAATGTATTGTCATGTACTATATGATGTCTGATTTTCATATTTATATCAATCATGGCATAACCCCTTTAACCCTCCCTTCATCAATGGATATTGATTTCATCAATGGGTAAACATGGTGCCTGCTCGCGTGTGTTTCAAACAGCAGAGACCTGGTCATTAAAGCCTTTAAGATGCCGGTGTCAGGTGTGCACTTCCGGGCTTCTTGCCGGCATTCTCTGCGGTCAATGAGGATTCCAGTAATTGATTTCAATATTCTGTGTCTCTCTGAAGAGACCCAGGGTATTGGAGCTGCAATTCTTATTTTAGCCAGCAGGTGGCATGCCAACATAAGAAATGAGCAGTTCTAGTACCATTACGGATCTATAAGAAACGTACAGAATTATTTGGTGGACTAATTTTGTACAATGGGTGCAGGAATCGCATTTTGTGGATGAGTATAGGATGTGTTGCGGAACAGACATACGGATGCAGAAAGCACACGGAAGACATCCGCCTTCTATCTGCATCTATATGTTCGTTCCACAAAACATAGAAAATGTCCTATTTCTGAAGAAAATTGGCCCGCAAAATAATTATATTTAATTTCTGGTAATACCATAATTATATGTGATTTCTGGTAATACTATCTTCACCAGCAGTCCATGTGCCTAAACTGAACTCTACTGGCGTAAATGAAGATAAATGTGCGAGGCCTTCTATCCCTCCCCCCTTGTCTTGCCCTCATTTCAGAAAGTGACAAGGGTGGGGTAGAAACCCTGCTTGTAAAAAAGCTTTGTCGCAATGGCACTTAAAAAGTCACAGGGTTTGCAACTTTTTATGCCATAAAAATGTCATATTAATGATTTTGCTTTTGCGGATTGTCAGAGTTCACATTTTTAATTGGACAAACAGTAAAATTCCAGGAAAATTTTCCCAAGACGGTGCATTCACACAGTAGTATGTATTTTGTGGTCTGCAAAATGTGGATCTGCAAAAAATACAGATGATGTCCATATTGCATCCATTTTTTTATAACAATGCCAATTGTTGTCCGCAAAAAGGAACAAGAATAGGACATGTGTTATCTTTTTTGTGAGACTGAACACAATAACGATGTGCTCACAGCAATTTGTGCGGCTCCATTGAAATGAATGGGTCCGCACCCAATCTGCAAAAAATGTGGATCAGATGCGGACCAAAAATATGGTCGTGTGAATGGGGCCTTACAGTAAGTAAAAAGAAACTATGAGGATTTTATATGGGGATTTCAGTGCTAAAGTACAACTTCCTCTTTTCTCTTTCTCGTCCTTAAAAGTGTGTCTGTCAATGATGTGTCAATGGACGTGGGGTGTTCCCTAATTTCTGAAAATACATACAAAACATAGTAAACCTCCATCTAGTGATGTGTGAATTTGGTTGAAAACGACTATATTTTACAATATTTACATGAGGAAACACAAGAGGGCTAACATATGGGTATATATGTTTATACCTATAGTACAATCACAGATGGGATTTAATAAAGGGGCCTCCTTTATATGTGTTGGTGATCCGCCTCCGAATTGTAATGGGTAGTTAATAGCTGAAGCTGCATTTCCTATAAATTACTGTTTCTTCCATTTCGATAACATCTGGTCAGTCATTTACCACAGGGAACCTGTCACCATGAAAATGTAGTGTCATCTTCCAGCAGTATGTTATATAACAGGAGGAGCTGAGCAGATTGATATATGGTATTATGGGAAAAGATTCAGTAACTTGTAATCCCATATGGAGGGGATGATTGCTTTCTGTAACAGCAGCTGAACAAGCAGCCAGTTTATTGTTGCTGAATGATGGTTGGTAAATATTTGCATTTTCCTTTATTTTAGACCTTTTCCATATGACGTCTTGTTCTGTTTAGTTCACTGTTTAAATACTTTACAATACATGAATAATTCTTTATTTTCTCAGTTACAATTGAGAATTTAGGTAAACCAATGAGGTAAACTGCCTTATCTTACCCTTCTGTCTATATACTGGTAAAGATCTGCTTAGATCTCAAGCTAGAGTGAAATATATCACAACCTATGGTCTACACCTCACCCTGCACTGTGTGATAAATGTAGAATATTTGTAGCCTATTAGCACAGTGTGTGATTTTATAATTCTGTAGTAGTAAAAATGAGAACATCATTGTAGCTATGACATAAAATGGGATTTCTATAAGATCCATTGCAACTTTCTTCTTAGGGAAGCATAGAAGTCAGTCAAAAGTCTCGATTATACCAAGATTTTACTATAAATCGAGTGTGACTACGTCACTATGGTGTTGTAGCCAAACATAGGGTAATGTGCAGCAGTATTACACTGCCAGTATTCATACAAATGCTTGTTAGCGATCATGTTAACCAGGGGCGCAGCTATAGGGGAAGCCACTGCTTCAGGGCCGAGGGCAGTAGCAGGAGCAGTAGCAGGCCCGCAGCATCAGACTGGAGCAAGGGAGCATCAACCGCATGCAGAGTCTGGTTGCTGCTGTCCTCCTTACAAGCTCCTGTGCTGCAGAGCTTCAGACACGCCCCCTCTTCACTCCAGCACAGAGGACATGTTTCCTTACCAGCTTCAGACACGCCCCCTCTACACAGGACGTGCTGCCTGAGGAGGAGAGAGATCCCAGTGGAGCAGCAGTGTGAAGAGATGCAGACAGTCTGTGAGTGAGTCTGTACTGTGACTGTCTCTTCTCTGTGGGACAGGAGGGGGTGTCAGGGAACCCTTCAAGCTGCTGCTGGATGCTGTAGACCAGCAGATTCATGGTATTCAGTTGCTTTACTTCCTCATGAAGCAGTTTGCCTCCATGACACCTGCCCCCCCATATCCTGTCCTCTTATCTCATCCTCATGGAGCCCCCCTTCTGTTTCCTGACCTCCCTGATGTATCCAGAGCTCCTGTTCCACCCTTCTATCTCCTATTGCTGCCCTGCACAGACCTCCAGCCCCCTACTTCTTGTATGAATCCCGCTCAGAGCCCCTTCCACCTACTTGCTGTGTCCAACCCTCCTGTCCATCCAGGGCCCTGGGCCCCTGTCTTACTCCTCTGCATCTCATTATGATGGCGTCTAAACGCATGCACCATAAAGACCTAACGTCACAGGCTCATGTGATGGTCCCCCCCCACCCCATACTGTGCCCCCCACCCAATACTGTGGTCTCTTATACCCTGCATTGTGCCATATTACCATACCCTGTATAGTGCCCCTAGTCATTCCCTGTACTATGCCCTGTTATACCCTTTCGGTCACTCTATGGAGGTGTTATCTAGTGTATGGCGGCATTATCAGGGCATTGACAGTCCCTGTATGACGGTGCTATCTGGTCACTGTATAGAGGCGTTATCTGGTAACTGTATGGTGGTGCTATCCGGTGACCGTATGGGGGTGTTATGCGATCACTGTATGGCAGTGCTATCCAGTTACTGTATGGAGGTGTTATCTGGTGACTGTATGGCGTTGTTATCCAGTTACTGTATGGCGGTTTTATCCAGTCACTGTATGATGATGTTATCCAATAACTGTTTGGCAATAACTGTATTCCCTGCTCACGCCACCTTTTTTAGACCTGGCATGAGTGTGGAAAAGTTGCAGATTGCGGCGCAAAAGACCTGTGCACCATAATCCGTGTCAGAAATACGCTTAATATAGGTATATTTCTGTTTAATAAATGACCCCCTAATTGTCTTATGATTCCAGGGTAGGGCTGATATATTTATAGTATATAGATCCCAGTATATTACACTGTGCCCTGTATTTCCCAATAGATAAATGATCCTTGGGAAACACAGTCCTCACCCCTGACCACCAGGACCAGGTTGTGCGCTGTCAGTACATTGCGGCCTCCCCTCTCAGCTCCGCTGTGTATTGGTGCACTGAAATGAATGGGGCAGCTTGCTTACCTCGCTCCCAGGCAACCGCGTCATTCCTGCCCCTAGCAAGGCTGCTGCATCTTCCCGCAGTGCGGATCAAAACATATGGGAGGGGCAGCCAATAGCAGGCCATGATGGGGATGAGCCTCCCTAGCATCAAGAGATGCAGTGGCGGCCATGCAGGGAGCAGGAGTGACGTGGGTGCCGAGGAGCGGAGTAAGTATGACCTATATGAGGGGCCTGGGCATTATAGGGGTTGGATAACCCCTTTAATCAAACTTACTAAATATTTTTAATAGCTCATTTTGTTTTGGGTGCAATTATCAGGGGAAATTAAATGGCTGCTGTATTATTAGTAGACACAAAACCTGTCCTAATCACACAGCAGGTCGTTCTATAGGGGTTATTATCCTGAATATAGATGATAAGATCTTCAGCTAAATCTTTGTAGGAATGGAGTTCATGAGGAGACATGAAGTATAGAGATGAGGGTGGGGATGTGTCTAATGAGCAGCAGCACTTGTATATTGTCTCCATTACCAGGGAGGCTCGTCCCCGTCACGGCCTGCTATTGGCTGCCCCTCCCATTGCCAGATGTTTTGATCCCAAAATACCACAGTCTCTCCAGTCCGTCCTCTCTGTACTTCATGAACTCCATTACTACAGAGATTCTGCTGAAGATCTTATCAGCTGTAATCAGGATCATAATCCATGACGAGCAGAGAGGAGGATAAGGTAGCTCTTTAGCTCAGTGTCATTTTATTTCTTTTAATGATTGCTCCCTAGACAAAATGAGCCATTATAACTAATGAAAGGTATTTGGGAATATATTTTTATAATAAAGTAATATTTAAGTATTTTCATTTTCTTAATTCCCGGAGAGCCCCTTTAAACAAATTTCTAATGGCACCATGTAATATTGTGTACAATGTAGTGGTAAGAGGGAAAAATTCCAAATGGGGTGGAATTGGAAAAAAAACATGACAATTCTGCTACAGCTTTATAGGTTTTGTCTATGACGTTCCCTCTGTAGTAAAACTGACCAATGCCCTTTATTCTCTCAGTCAGTACGATTACAATGATACAACATGTATATAGGTTTTCTTTGTTTTAAAATTGAAAAAAAGACAAAAATGATTTTTTATTTTCATTGCCATATTCTGCCCACATAACTTTTTTTATATTTATGTCTACAGAGCTGCGTGTGGCTCATTTTTTTGTGGGAAAAATTGGCCATTTTTAGTTTTTTCCTTTACGCCATTTGCCACATGAGATAAATATTATTATATTTGAATAATTCAAGCATTTTGGGATGTGGAGATGCCCATGATCTTTATGTTTTTATTGTGTTTAATATTTTTTTTTTGTATATTTTTTGTGTTTAATATTTTTTAAAACTACAGCTCTGATACACTGAGTCTCTTCTCAGGGAACCAGCACATCACAGTAAAGGAACTGTTTCACTCACTTCCGTTTTTTTCTGCATTTAGTTGCCATGATCATGTTTGACCAAAGCATCTCTATTTGCCACCTCTCCTCATTTCTAAGGAAGTGCAGAAAATAGCTGAGCCCCTTAAAAATGAATGGAGAGCAGTCATGTCCACTTTTATTTTTTTTTGAGGGCTCTATCTTAGAGATAGGTGCAAGACAAAGAGATAAGACCTGCACCTATCAGAAACTGGTGGCATATCTTAGCGATATGCCCCCAATGTATATGACACAACCCCTTTAAATAAAATACTTAAAAATAGTGTAATATTATTTTATTATAAATATATTCCTAAATACCTTTCATTAGTTATAATGGCGTCATTTTGTCTAGGGAGCAATCATTAGGAGAAATAATCATACATGGGGACAAGTTACTTCACAACACTGAGGTAAAGAGCTGCCTCATGATGCTGAATACAAATGATAAGAACTTTAGCTGAATCTCTGTAGGAATGGAGTTCATGAGGAGACATGAAGTACAGAGAAGATGGACAGGACAGACTGGGGTAATGTGGAGCTGTGGTAATGGAGACTGCATACTATGATGTGGGGCTGCTCATTATCCCCACCCTCCTCTCTGTACTTCATGTCTCCTCATGAACTCCATTCTTACGGAGATTCAGCTGAAGATTTAATCAGCTATATTAATGATTATAAACCCTGACAAGTAATAGAGGAGGATGTGATTATGACAGGTTTTATGTATACTAATAGGACCCGGCGGCCATTTTATTTCTCCTAATGATTGTCCCCAAGACAAAATGAGCCATTATAACTAAAGAAAGGTATTTAGGACTCTATTTATAATAAAGTAATATTTAAGTATTTTCATCTTTCATCTCAATTCCCAGAGAACCCCTTTAAGTAATATTCTCTCATATTGTCTTCACAGATTATGACAGAAGACCCTAGAATTGCCAGGGCAGTGGTATGAGTACAGAGTACACTATATATATACACCTCCATTGTGTTTGGAAAAGGAACAGACTGAAGAAAATAAGAAATAATTCCCTATAGAATTAGCAGAACATGAAATGCCATTCGTGGTGAACACAACTTCACAACTGATAAGAATTATCTTCTAAGAAGGGGCTCAAGGAATTTACCAGACAGCGTATATGTCTGTGTTAAAAAAAGTGAAGTATAGTTGATCTAAAACCTTTATATGGATTACTTACTGCTAATATTATTTTAGGTTCTCTCAAGAGTGACCATTCAGCTCTCTTAATTTTACAACCCTAAGGTATCTATCTATCTATCTATCTATCTATCTATCTATCTATCTATCTATCTATCTAATATATATCTATCTAACACTATTTTAGCTTCCTGACATTTGACCTCTTATAATTACATCATGGCCTAGGGATGAGATGAACTCAATGGTTCTCTAAAATAAACCTATGGAATTAATTCATATCTAAATGGTTTCCAGCGCTTCCATCCTTGTGCGCACGCGCCGTCACTTCGCTGCGGCGCGTGTGCACAAGGATGGAAGCGCTTGCCGTGTTCGGCACTGCAAGCGCTTCTGCGCATGCGCCGGCGCGATCGGACTGCGCAGGCGCCGGATTTCAGCGCTAGGCCAAACGGTCTAGCGCTGTCAATCTATTTCCAGAGGGGCGTGGACGTCGGCATGGGGAGAGCCTCGGGCCCCGGGGGGCGGTGAAGAAGCGGTGCTCAGGAAGAAAGAGCCCGCCCCCCGGTGCTCCGAAGGCTCATTAGCATACCGTTTTAAGTTCGTTTTTCAGCACAACCGCTGTGCTGTACTCTGCAATAAAGGTATGTTATAAATGTACAAGTTAAGGGGTTTTAACCTATGTATTTAAATACATAGGTTAAAACCTAGTGACAGAGCCTCTTTAAATACCCCATACTATTAGCGCTGATTATTACTGGACTCAAGATCCATGTTTAGTATATACCCTGGAGGACTTTTAACCGAATAAATTACTAAAAGACATTATACTGTATGGGGGCAGCCACAAGAAGACGTTATACTGTATGGGGAGCCACAGACTTTGGGGCACCAAGGAGACATTATACTGTATGGGGCAGCCACAAGGAGACGTTATATACTGTATGGGGGCAGCCACAAGGAGACGTTATATACTGTATGGGGGCAGCCACAAGGAGACGTTATACTGTATGGGGGCAGCCACAAGGAGACGTTATACTGTATGGGGGCAGCCACAAGGAGACATTATACTGTATGGGGGCCACAAGGAGACATTATACTGTATGGGGGCAGCCACAAGGAGACATTATACTGTATGGGGCAGCCACAAGGAGACGTTATACTGTATGGGGGGCAGCCACAAGGAGACGTTATACTGTATGGGGGCAGCCACAAGGAGACGTTATACTGTATGGGGCAGCCACAAGGAGACATTATACTGTATGGGGGCAGCACAAGGAGACGTTATACTGTATGGGGGCAGCCACAAGGAGACGTTATACTGTATGGGGGCAGCCACAAGGAGACGTTATACTGTATGGGGGGCAGCCACAAGGAGACGTTATAACTGTATGGGGCAGCCACAAGGAGACATTATACTGTATGGGGGGCAGCCACAAGGAGACGTTATACTGTATGGGGGCAGCCACAAGGAGACGTTATAACTGTATGGGGGCAGCCACAAGGAGACGTTATACTGTATGGGGGCAGCCACAAGGAGACGTTATACTGTATGGGGGCAGCCACAAGGAGACATTATACTGTATGGGGCAGCCACAAGGAGACGTTATACTGTATGGGGGCAGCCACAAGAGACGTTATACTGTATAGCCACAAGAGACGTTATACTGTATGGGGGGCCACAAGGAGACGTTATACTGTATGGGGGGCCACACTGTATGGGGGCACACGTTATACTGTATGGGGGCAGCCACAAGGAGACGTTATACTGTATGGGGGGCCACAAGGAGACGTTATACTGTATGGGGGCCACAAGGAGACGTTATACTGTATGGGGCAGCCACAAGGAGACGTATACTGTAGGGGGGCAGCCACAAGGGGATGTTATGAGACATACTTATGGGTTAATGGGGCCACAGGAGACGTTATGGGCTTGGGCAGCCAGAAGGAAACGTTAATTGTTATACCGTATGGCACTATGGGACACTGTCTACCAGGGCAGCAGCCACAAGGAGGCATTACAGTGGGGGCAGCAGCCATAAGGTGCCCCCCCCCCCGTGTATTATGACCACCTGCCACCATACAGTAATTCCTTCTTCATGGGGGAGGGAGGGTACTTGTGATGGCTCATTCCCTGCCTGCTGGCTGCTATTTGTGCAGCTACCAGGAAGGACTCGCCGCAGTAGAAGAAGACATAAATATAGACAGAGACATTACACCTGTAATCGTGGCCGGGCCCGGCCGGCAGCTCTGATATATGTAGGGTCTCTCTCTCCCTGCAGGCAAAGTTAATTCTGTGGCAGTCGGGGGTGGGACTTTCCCACCACTCGCTCCTGTCCTGCGTGCTGCTCAGCCTTATCGGCCTTGCTCAGGTGGCATCTGATTCTGACTTCAGTGGGCGGAGACTGCATTATGGGAGACGCTGCGGGCGGCAATTGGTATGTAATGATGTAGGGGCGGCGGCCACGGACGCAGATTTTCAAGCGGTCTGCGCACATGACTGCTTTGATGACATTACAAAATACCGCGGTTATTAGTAAACAGCGATATCGTTTTTTAATACCGCGGTATACCACCCACACCAGTATATCGCCCAACCCTAGTCTTCTCTGCATTTGGTGGAGAGATTCCAAGCTACCAGCTGCTCACCATAACCAAAGACAGAAAGGCCACCTGTCAAGAGATAGTATTCCTATAGGATACCAAATTATATGACTATACAGTACAGCAGAGATAATATATTCATCCAGGCTGGAGAAACAAGGGAGGAAGATTGATTGCTATAGAGGATAACAACCCCTTATGCAACTTTTGTGAACTAACCTGAGCCATTGTAGAAGCTGCTTTGCTGTAAATGACTTTTGTGCACATTGATGACCTTAGGATCAGCGTCAGTTAAGTACTGGGAATCTGTTAAGAGAACTGGTCTCGTTATTGTACAAACGTATCACCTATTTGCACCTTATGGCGATGGCGTCATGAACACCAGCCTCCACAGTACATTAAACTCATTCCACCAAGGGGACCTCAACCACCATCAGGCGGGAGTCCATGGACAACAGAGTGTGCCCCGATGGTACTGGTGCACTCCTTCCATTCACTGCACACCGGCCCAAGGAGCTCTACAGAACTGTGAGTAAACTACTACTACCCCCATCGGCCCACAATAACTCACATATTGCCCCTGCGGCCTGGTCGCTGCAGAAACGCGTCTGAACAGTAATAGATTTAAAGAGGGGGCAGGAATATAGATTTGAGGGACAGATGCCTTCTCTTTTATGGCCCTCCATCTCCCCATTATTATCTATATGACTAGAAGAACCTGATACTGGATTCACCTGGAATTCAATGATCAAATTGGCTTCAGGAAGTGTGAGTGACCATAGAGTGGTATTATTATATTTCCAGCCTTACATATCTCCTCATATATTTTAAATAAATATTTTTTGGTATGGGTAATATTTTAATTGATTAAATAAAAGTTATTTTTTAGATTAGGGTTATTTTCAGTGAAAAGAGATTTATATTTTTTTTACTTTCATTCTGTTTGAAAAAAAGAATCTTTCTAATAGAAAAGGTGATCTCACAGACTGAAGAAAAATCCTGGTTATGTTCTTAGACAGTAACCCCACAAATTCCTTCTTCCAAGTCACCTGAAGGATGTTTTATGGTGGATAGATTTCATATGTTCCAAGAACAGACTATAAGAATCTGCTTCTTCATTTTTTTTTAACAAACTCTAACTGAAATTTTACAATTCAAAATATAAGAAATAATTCCCTATAGAATTAGCAGAACATGAAATGCCAATCATTCTTAACATTATTTTAGAACTAATAAGAATTATCTTCTAAGAAGGGGCTCGACGGATTTACCAGACCACCATACAGTATGTGTCTGTCTTATAAAAAAGCAAAGAAGATCTGATCTAAAACTTATACATATGGATTACACTCACTGCTGATTTCATTTCAGGTTCTCCCAAAAGTGACCACTCATCTCTGTCATTTTTACACCTCTGAGCTAACTGATCTGTCTGCCTGTCTTAGACTATTCTGGCTTCCTTTGTTCTCATTTTCAAGTTTGACCTCCAATACTTACATCATGGCCCAGGGATGAGATGAACCTGTAATAATTTAAATTTAAAGGGAACCTGTCATCTCCGAAACACCCCTTAAACTAGAGTAAGTGTTGTATAGTGTAAGTGATGCTGAGTCCGAATATGTAAGTTTTATCTTCATACTCACTTCCATTCTGATGCTGTGCTCCCACAAACAGCAGTAAAATGCACTCACTGGACTCCAGTGCTCGCTCACATAATGGAGAGGACTCAAAGAAGAGTCCTCTAAATGCATTTTACAGCCGGTTTGTGGGAGCACAGCGTCAGAATGGAAGTGAGTATGAAGATAAAACTTACATATTCGGATTCAGCATCACTTACACTATACACCGCTTACTCTAGTTTAAGGGGTGTTTCGGAGATGACAGGTTCCCTTTAAATGTTTTTTTGGGCTCCAGTGCCTCATTCCAGGGGGGTAGGTGTCAGTGATTATACTTGGTCACTCTCTATAAATCTCTTCTTTACCCTACCATGGAGAATTATGCTGAGGTATTTCCTATAGATATTTACAAGACCCATTTAGGCCTCTTTATCACCATATGATCATTATGTAATATTCTCTCATATTGTCTTCACAGATTATGACAGACGACCCAGAAATAACCAGGGCAGTGATATGAGTACAGAGTACAGATTAGGTTTATTTTATCTTGCATTTTACTTGTTATATAGTTGTTATTTTGTTACTTTCATTCTGTTTCGAAAACAAAAAAAGAATCTAATAGAATAGGTGATCTGACAAACTGAAGAAAAATCCTGGTTATGTTCTTAGATGATAACCCCACAACTCTCTTCTTCCAACTTATGTCCCTACCCATAGATGTGTGGATAGATTTCATGTGCTCCAATGTTCTTTTTTACTAAACTCTAACTGAAATTTCACAATTCTAAATGTAAGCAATAATTCTCTATAGAATTAGCGGAACATGAAACTCCATTCGTAGTGAATACTACTATAGAATTGATGAGAATTATCTTCTAAGAATGGAGGACTCAAGGGATTTACCAAACCACCATATGTATCTGTCTCTTAAACTTTTATACATATGGATTACACTCACCGCTGATTTTATTTCCTGTTCTTCCAAAAGCGACCACTCAACTTTCTTAATTTTATACCTCTGAAGTATTTATCTTCTATCTAATTATCTTTCTATCTAACTTACAGTATCTGTCTGTTTAGACTATGCTGGCTTCTTTTGATTTCATTTTCATGTTTGACTTCCTATACTTACTTCATGGCCTAGGGATGAGAAGAACTCAATGGTTCTTTAAAATAAACCTATAGAATTATTTTAAATCTAAATTGGTTTCCATCTCAAGTGCCTCATTCCAGGTGGGGATATGTCAATGCTTGTACTTGTTCACTTTTTATTATAATTCATAGAAGATATGGAAACAGTGTACTGTATACTGGATAGTGTTATTGTATGTACTGGCCTCTCTATAACATCTCTTCTATTCCAGCCCTCTTTAATGTTTATGTGCCACATTTAACAGATTATAGGAGTGTTTTCTGATTTTTACCTCCTCTATGCTCACTATAAGACGATATAATGAGGTCACAATCATTGCCTCTACTGCCTTCATCAAATGACAGTACCATTGAGGTATTTTCTATAGATATTTATTTGTGAAGACTTGTATAAAGTATTATAGTTACCTACTGTTCTGTGTCTGGAAAAAGCAGCCATGCTTTTCTAATCTCATACAAGTTATAACCTATGTAAGTCATTTAATTCTCTTATCTATCATTCCCTTAACAATACTGACACCATACTTAGAAATGTTAATTTTTATATAAATTCTCTCATATTGTCTTCACAGATTATGACAGAAGCTCCAGAATTGCCAGGCAGTGGTATCAACACAGAGTACAGGTTAGACTTATTTTATCTAGCATTTTACTTGTTATATAGTTTATATTTCATTCTGTTTGGAAAAAGAATCTTTCTAATAGAATAGGCGATCTCACAGGCTGAAGAAAAATCCTGGTTATTTTCTTAGATGGTAGCCCTACAACCCTCTTGTTCCATGTTATGTCCCCACTTGAAGGGTTCTATAGATGTGTGGATAGATTTCATGTGTGCCAAGAACAGACTGCAAAAATATATTTCATTATTGTACTAAACTCGAACTGATATTTCACATTTCTGTGTGTCTCTGTGACTATTCAGGTGTCTTCTGTCATCATTTTCAAGTTTCAATTTCAATACACACATCGTGGCCTTGGGATGAAATGAACTCAATAGTTCTTTAAAGTAAACCTTTTGAATTCATTCAACTCTAAATGAGTCCACAGCTCCAGTCCCTCTTTCCAGGTTGAGAGGTGGTTGTGCTTGTACTTGGTCACTCTCTATTATAGTCTATGGGAGATATGGAAACAGTGATAAACAAGAGACCTCTTATCTAAATGGTTTTCCATCGCAAGTGCCTCATTCCAGGTGGGGAGATGTCAGTGCTTGTACTTGTTCACTTTCTATTATAATTCATGGGAGATATCAAAACAGTCTATACTGGATCCTGGTATTGTATGTACTTCCCTCTCTATAACATCTCTTCTATTCCAGCCCTCTTTAATCTTCATCTGCCATGTTTGACAGATTACAGGAGTATTTTCTGATTTTTGCCTCCTCTATGTTCACTATAAGATGATATAATGGGGTCACAACCATCGCCTATACTGTCTTCATCAAATGACAGTACCATGGAGAATTATGCTGAGGTATTTTCTATAGATATTCAGTTGTGAAGACTTCTATAAAATGTTATAGTTACCTACTGTACTGTTTCTGAAAAAAGCAGCCATGATTTTCTAAACTCGTACAAGTTATAACCTATATAAGCCATTTCATTCTCTTATCTATCATTCCCTCAATAATACTTTATATAAAATTCTCTCATTTTGTCTTCACAGATTATGACCGAAGATCCAGAATTGCCAGGGCAGTGGTATCAACACAGAGTAGAGGTTAGATTTATTTTGTCTTGCATTTTAGCATTTTACTTGTTATATAGTTTATATTTTGTTACTTTCATTCAGTTTGAAAAAAGAATCTTTCTAATAGAACAGGTGGTCTGACAAACTGAAGAAAAATCCTACTTATATTCTTAGATGGTAAGGCTTCTATAGATGTGTGGATAGATTTCATATGCTCCAAGAACAGACTGCAAAAATTTGCTTCTTTTATTTTTTTACTAAACTCGAACTGAAATTTTACATTTCTGTGTGTCTTAGACTATTTTGGCAACTTCTGTTATCATTTTCAAGTTTCAATTTCAATATGCACATCGTGGCCTGAAGATGAAATGAACTCAATGGTTCTTTAAAGTAAACCTGGGTCTCCAGCTCCAGTCCCTCTGTGCTTATACTTGGTCACTCTCTATTATAGTTTTATGGGAGACATGGAAACAGTCATAAACAGGAAAAGGTGAATTCCAGTATTAAGGTGAAATGTTGGCCAGGACATTCTATACTATCTACCCTGAGGTATTTATCCATCTTCTCATTTTCACACTGGCTTTAGGCAGCAGGGACGTAGCATTCAAGATACTGTGACCAGTGAGGTCTGTGATTGGCCACAGCTGCGCCCTGGTCCAGTGGGGCCCAGAGGAGCCCAGGAACGGAGGAGCAGCGGGACCCAGACAAGTGGGTGGTTTTTGTTATGTTCAGGAAGACAAGAAAATTCCGCAGGGGTTGTTGGCTCCTAGGCTAGGCAATACCTTTAAAAGGGTTATGCCATGGTTGGTGTAAAAAATGAAAATCGGATATCAACTGATACATGACAATCTCTTTCTAACAAAGCTGGAACCAGCCCTGTACCTCATATGAATACAGATGTCCCATCAATTATTACTTTAGTTGCTCTGTTAGATATATTTCCAGCTGGCACCTCAGCGGGCGTGTTTTTTGTGCTGCAGCTCTCTTCCTGTCACAGCTCAGGTGATGTTTAGTTTTTCAAGGAGAGTGTAATTTTTCAGGGTGCATTTCCTTTTTTAAGGGGCATGTCCTTTCTGCAGCAGCTCTCTCTCTGTAAGGGCTCATGCACATGAATGTGTGCGGCCCTTGCAGATATTGCGGCCTGCAATCAGCAACATATGGGCACCGGCCGTGTGCGCTCCATATCACGGATGTGGACCCATTCACTTGAGTGGCGTGCTGCGGAGGCACGGAGCAGAAGCCCATGGAAGCACTACGGAGCACTTACGTGGGATTTCGGTCTGTGCCTCAGCACCGCAAAAAAATAGAACATGGTCAATTTTTTTTTGCGGTGTGGAATGAATCTTGCTGATCGCAGACCCATTCAAGTGAATGGATCCACATCCACAAATGGCGGGTACACGGCTGGTGCCCATGCATTGAGTACTGCTACTTGCGGTCCGCAGCATGGGGTGCATACATATGTGTGCATGAGCCCTAAGTGTCATAACATCTAACACTAAATATAGCTGGTGACATGGATGGAACTGAGCATGTGCGACCATGCTTATCCAGCTCAGTAGTGGATGTGCACATTACTATACAGATTAAACACAAGGATCACCATTGTAATGAAGTACAGAGAAGTATAGAGAATATCTCACAATAAGAGCATGTTTGTAACACAAAGTAAATTACAAAAGTTAATATTTTTATATTAAAATAATATTTAATGGTGACATACATTTATGGTGCTGAAGTCGTATGACAAATGTCGCCAAGACTTTAATGAATACAGCTGCACCAGAAATCTGAACATCATACATTAATCCCTGAAACCTTTTCACAAAATTGTAGATTTGCATTCTTGATTGTTATGACTTATTTTAAAGAAAATGACGCCACTTTTTCTCAGAATATTTATAAGATATAAGGTGTATGACAGTGTCACAGGAGAAAGGAAGTTATTTTAGCATAGTGGGATATGTTGCAAAGTATGGTAAATGCTGGATTTAAAGGGAACGTGTTGTCAGAAAATAAGCTATATTTAAATCAAGTTTTTATGTTAAATATATATTTTTATAGAATTTCTAGTGCTTTTATTTTTACATTTTTTCATATTCCTATCTAGATTTAAAAAAAAAAAAAAAAAAAACCTAAAAGTCAGCAGTTTTTACACTGGCCACTAAGCCTAATAGTAGGTTATTAGGACACTTAATCTGTACGGATCACTTTTATCGTCACAGGCAGGAATAGAATGACAACACCTATATTTCTCCTGTAGAAATCAATGAGTCCCCTACAGTTGATTGTGTCTATGGTCCATCATAACTACTGTAAAAAATACTTCTAAAGATGGCCACCCCATAATCATGTTCTTGATTCTGTACCCAAATCTAGGCCCCTATGGAAGGAAGTAATTAAATGCACATATTAATTTGTATCCAGACCAGCCTGAGACTAGATACTATATAATGCAATATAAACATACAGCTAATATACTGTATAACCACGCTGTATATTACGGGCTACAGTTGTCCATGAACAAAATCAAACAGCAGAACCAGTACTGACTGAGCCACGGTACGACGCCATAACCATAGAGCTGACTTGCAGATTAAGATGCAGATTGTCAATCAAACCTTTAAGACGTCTGTATAATGGGATCAGGTCCGGGTGTCGAAGAGCTGCTCAAAGAATTAGAAGAGCTCTCCACCTCACCCCCAACTAAAGCAAGACAACATATAGGTCAGTGATGGCGAAACTTTTAGAGACTGAGTACCCAAACAGCAACCTAAAATCCACTTATTTATCGCTATTAAGCGCTAACACGGCAATTTAATCTGAATACTGAAAAATACTGGCCAAGTTAAGCTTGTTGGGCATGGCTTAACACAGGCCCAGTAAAATGAATGCCCCCATTGACGCCCCCTTGTATTAAAAATGTCCTATTAGTGGCCCCCAGTATTAATAATGTCCCAGTAGTGGCGACCAGTATTAATAAGGTCCCCATTAATGGCCCCCAGTCAAATGAATGCCCTCATTAGTGTCCCCTAGTATTATTTTTCCTCCATTAGTGTCTCCCAGTATTAATAATGCCCCCATTAAAGGCCACAGTACGCCCCCTTCCCCATTTTTCTTGTGCAAAAAAAAAATAATAATAAAAAAAATAAAACTCCCCTCATCCATTTGATCACGCCGTGGTGAACACTCGCTGCTCACTGGATTCACAGGACAAGACCTGCGTGATTATGTTTTGCAGGTCCTGCGGCTTCCAGTCAATGCTGCGAAACATCATCACGCTGGAGCGCAGGTCCTGTCCTGCACATCCAGTGAGTGGAGAGTGTTCCCCGGGGTGCAATCAAATGGATGAGGTGAAGAGGGGTGCAAATGCTGTACTAATGAGCGCTCCACAATGGAAGTGCTCATTAGTAATAGTGCACAGGTGGCAACCCTATGCATGGTCCATGATCCACACCTGATTTGGGCTTCAAAAACTGCATAAAAAAGCCTGAATGGTTGGCAGCATTCCATAGAAATTAAGAGAGTAAGTTCCAGCCAAGTGCTGCTAATCAAGTGCCCTTCACTAATTGATCATCAGGCATGTGTTAACACAATGCCAAGGAGGATAGACATCAGCAGAGATATTAGAGAAGCAGTTGTTGCTGCTCATCAATCTGGGATGGGTTTTAAGTTAATTTCCAATTTGCTGATTTGTGGTTTCTGAGGCTGTAAAACTCTAATGAACTTATCTTTTAGGGCTCATTCACATCACCGTTAGGGATTCCGTTCTCCTGCTCCGTTATAGGAGCAGGAGAACGGAAAGGACAGATTCGGGACATAACTGAGCCCAACGGAGCCTAATGCCCCTTTCACACGAGCGGGAGACTCGCATGTCTCCCGCAACGCATCTACAGGGTTGGACTCGGCACTGACTGGGATCGCATATAATGCTCTGCGATCCCTGTCAGTGCCGAGTCCAGCCCTGTAGATGCGTTGCGGGAGACATGCGAGTCTCCCGCTCGTGTGAAAGGGGCATAAGGGACCCCATAGACTATAATGGGGTCCGTTAGGTTTCCGCTCAGAAGATGATTTTTGAAGCGGAGACAAAAGTTGTGCACGCAGGACTTAGGTTTCCGCTCAGAAGATGATTTTTGAAGCGGAGACAAAAGTCCTGCGTGCACAACTTTTGTCTCCGCTTCAAAAATCATCTTCTGAGCGGAAACCTAACGGACCCCATTATAGTCTATGGGGTCCCTTAGGCTCCGTTGGGCTCAGTTATGTCCCGAATCCGTCCTTTCCCTAACGGTGATGTGAACGAGCCCTTAGAGGTAACTCTTGGTCTTTCGTTCCTTGGGTGGTACTCATCAGAGTTAGTTTCATCATAGCATTTGATGGTTTTCATGACTACACTTGAGGATACCTTCAAAGTTCTGGAAATTTTACTGACTGACTTTTATGTCTTAACCCCTTCCTCATGCAGCGATTTTCCGTTTTTGCGTTTTCGCTTTTTTTGCTTCTTGTCTTCCCCAAGCCATAACTTTTCCATTCACATAGCCATATGAGGACTTGTTTTTTGTGGAACAAATTGTACTTTCTAACGTCACCTGTAGTGGGAAGGTGGAAAAAAAATCCAAATGGGGTGAAATTGGAAAAAAAATTCAATTCCACCAGTTTTATGGGTTTTGTTTTTACAATGTTCATTATGATGTAAAAATGACTTGTGCTCTTCATTCTTCAGCTCAATATGATTATGGCGATACCACATATAGTTTTTCTTGCGTTTTAATACTGAAAAAAAAAAACTTTTGAAAAAAATACATATTTTCTTTTCATCACCATACTTTGGCCCCAGTAGCTTTTTTATGGTTATGTCTATGGAGATGTGTGAGGGCTAATTTTTTTGCGGGACCATCTGTAGTTTTTGGTAATACCATTTTGGAGTGTGTATGATAACTTTTTGATCACATTTTATTCAATTTTTTGGGGAGGTAAAGTGAGGAAAAAATGGCAAATCAGCCATTTTCTTTTCCGTTGACATTCACTGTATAGGATACCTTTATTTATATTTTAATAGTACGGGTGTTTTTGCATGTGGAGATATCCATGATATAGATTTTTTTATTGTTTACGTATTTTTATTTTGATTTGAATTTTTATATTTTTATATTTTTTTAAAACTTTTTTTTCTAGGTCCCCAAGTGGACAACAACATGAAATCATCAGCTCTTCTGGCTTCCAGCTTCTCAGATGCCTTTTTCACATTTGACCATGGCATCTGAGGGGCTAAATGTCCACGATCTGCATTAATGCTGATCATGGACATTAGCCATGGGTGTCTGCTGTATGAAACAGCAGGCACCCTCTAGCTATGGTGCTCTCTCCGCTCTGGACTCAATACCACCTTTAACCCTTTCAGTACCGGAGGTTTTTTCGGTTATGTATTTTCGTTTTGCGCTCCCTGCCTTCAAACAGCCATAACTGTTTTATTTTTCTGTTCACATAGCTGTATCAGGGCTTGTTTTTTGCGGGACAAGTTGTACTTTCCAACGCCACCATTTAATATTGCATATGGTGTAGTGGGAAACGGGAAAAAAATTCCAAATCGGGTGAAATTGCAAAACAAACGCTATTCCGCTACAGTTCTACGGGTTTCTTATTTACAGCGTTCGATGTTCATTAAAACTGACCAGATACTTTCATTCTACTGGTCAGTACGAATCCGGCGATACCTAATATGTATAGTTTTTCCTGCGTTTTGATAGTGATAAAATAATTATAAAGTTGGCCTTTTTTTTTGTTGTTGTCATATCTTGACCCCTATAACTTTTTGGTATTTATGTGTACGGAGCTGTATGGGGGCTCATTTTTTGCGGAGCGATCTGAAGTTTTTATTGATAACATTCTGGGGTGTGTATGACTTTTTGATCAATTTTTTAATTTTTTTTAGAAAAAAAAAGCGACAAAAAACAGCGAATCGCCATTTGGACGCTTTTTTACATCACACAATTCGCTGTATTGGAATTTTTTTTTATATTTTAAAATTATGGGCGTTTTCAGTCACGGTGATACCCATGATGTCTATATTTATTGTTATTTAGGTATTTATTTTTTTAATTATATGGAAAGGGGGGTGATTTGAACTTTTATATATTTTTTATTTTTTATATATTTTTTAACTTTTTTATTTTTTTGTGATTATTTTAAAGCTCAAATATGAGCTAATATATTGTGTTTTTTTTTCTTTATGAGCAATCAGGGATTTACTAGATAGAGATAAATCCAAGAATTGCTCATTTCTTAACCTGGCCTGCCATCTAGTGGCCAGAATAAGAATTGCACTTTGAAAGCTGTAAACCTCTTCAGCGAGGTTTACAGCTTTCAGATCGTGTACAGACACCCCGATTGGCCACACGGGGTGTCTGATCATGGCATCTAAAGCAGAGACTTGCCGGCCATGACGCCCGCTCGCACGTGCCGTGGGCATCATGGCCGGCAAGTCTCTGCTTTAGATGCCGTGATCAGACACCCCGTGTGCCCGCATCGCCCCAGTGCTATACATGTACGGCGCTGGGAGTCTAAGGGTTAAAGACTCAACATCCGCTGTACATGTATGGCGGATGTGAGGAAGAGGTTCAAGTAAAGATGGACTGTTTCTCTTCATTTAGATCATTGAGTTTTACCATGATATGGATGAGAACAGTAGTACAATAGGACTAAATGCAGTGTCCCACATAAAGTGTGAAAGGGACACAGCAAACTGTCTATAACTGTGTATTTATAATAGCCATGTCACTGTATTTATTATCTTGTCATTATTTGCTGCAAGGAAATCCTATCTAGGCTGAGTACACCATTACACCATTCCAACACTAGGTGGTGCTGTTTCTATATATATATATATATATATATATATATATATATATATATATATAACCATGTAACTGGTTAAGACCATAGAGAAGAGAGGAAGTCCAGTCTAGTCCAGACCAGACAGAGAGAAACATCTTAAGTCAAGTGCAGGAGGGAGAAACTGGAGTTGTTATCCAACCTGAGGCTGCCAATTTATCTGACCCTGGCCAAGTCAGGTTGCCTTTGGCACTCACCATACCAAGCCACTAGGAACCCAGCTGTAAATAGGATAGAAGGAAGAACAGCTTTTAGGTAATAGCTGAATTTATGCTTTATAGACTTTAGCTGGCACCTGTGTGTTGAAGATTTAGCCTCCAGCAGCAGCACATGCTTTAATGACTGTAAGTGCAAGCAGTTGTATTTATGCCCACTTTGTGCCCTCCGGGAAGAGTGGACTGTTTTCTGCATATTTAAGGCACCCAGGAAACAATGGTTCAGAAGTATTAATGCCTGCCCTGTGGGGTTGCTCACATGAAAGATTGAAACTACATTGTACTATCCTAAACTAGGCCTAGATCAGGTGGATTATCATCATAAGTGGATTATAATACGTGAATTACTCTCATCATAGGAGCAATATTATCTCTCTACTAACATCAACCAGTAACCAGTCTAAGGAAGATTTTTCCTGCAGTATTCTAATTCTATATCAAGTGGATTATTTATAACATGTATGAGACCCTTTGCAAGACAAAGAGTAAAAAGTTTATTGTTCATACAAGCTGCTTCCTCATCATCATTACTACTACTAAGGGTGTGTCTACCTTAAGACACTGGCGTCACGACAAACCAGGACCCAGCCAACTGACACGGTCAAAATTACCACCAAGGGAACCTCATGTGACCATCCAGTGGAGTCCTGCGTACGGAGTGTGCCCCGAGGGAAGTCGTGTCCACCCTCCACACAACTGCACGCCGGTCCAGGGGCAGTCAGCAGAACCGTGAGTAAAAACCATCGGCAACACCACGCTGTGACATATCCCTTAAGCTCGCTTGTTCTCCCCCCCCGCGCGCGCGGTACCGGTTCGCTGCAGGAAAATTGGCATCACAAACAGGATCTAAACTTGTACGTCGTATGCGAACAGGATTTCAAACCATACGCCATATGCGAACAGGATTCAAATCCGCTGCGCCTTAAGTGATTAAGCCCCTTCTTGCTTACAAGAACAGTGTCTTAACTGAACGTTTATTTTTGCTAAAAATGCTTGAGGATACTGTGCCAAGTTTGGGCTGCATGTTTGCTGTGTTGGACATTGAAGAAGCAGAATTTTTGTGTTAATACCACTGTTTGCTGTCAGTTAATGGACTGTATATTTATCCAAAATGGCGCCCGACCGCCATCACAATTAATTTTTGCTGTGCCATCACCACCCCAGAAGCAGGAAAGTCAAGCCACCGCCCATCTGAGAAGCGGGAAAATATTGTTTACTGCACCATCAGAGACTTTACATTATATTGGCCATTGCAAATACTGCCCCTTGTGTTGAGAGAAATGACTGCACCGCCCCCCTAATGCAAGTGAACCTAGGGGGCGGAACAGAGGAGGAGTTCTGTGCCTGTATGCTGAGAGAGCAAGACGTGCCTGTGAGCTGCTCCGACTGTGATTCCTATATGGCTGATTCACCGCGCCTTGAGGGAGAAGAATATACCTCCCCTGAGATGGAATCTGGACGGTCTAGAGGATTTTACCGTATCCAGAGGCGGCAGCAGAGTAGAGCTGGACCTGCCGTAGAACCGCGATGCTATGCTAGCCCTCGCCTGTTGGAAGTTTTGAAGGCTGTGGTCGCACAAGGCGACACCCCTGATCAGACTGTACCAGACCCTAGAATGGAAGCTGGGAAACTGATCCCTGCTGGGCTGACCGCTGTACTGGAAGATGAGATAGCTCCTGAATCCTTCGATGTGACGATGGAGGAAGCCACCACTGAGCCCCCACAACACCGGATTGTGGACCCTCGTGAATTGGAGGAGCGAGATGACCCATATTCGGATGCCATGAATGCGCACGTCCTAAGGCATGCATCCCATTGGCCCCGAGTGCCACCTCCGATACCTGAGGAGATTCTATCTGCATGGGAGTCTACCTCGGCTGCCCGAACTGAACCACAGGATCCGTTGGTGTTCTTGTCTGGACTTGGGGGCACCATCAAGAGGAAACCCAGTCGGAATGAAAATACATGTAAGTAGGCTGGCTACCCACTACAGAAAATGACTATATGGAGTAAAAGAGACTCCTATATTTAGTGGGACTCCCCCATTGTCTGTGTTGTGGCAGTTCCCCACGCCACCTAGGAGCCCATATTCTATTCTGCCTCATGTTTTTTCCTTTAAAAAGACACCTATTATAGGCTGAGTAAGCCATATCCCAGTTGCGCCCTTTTTGAGCATTTTATTCTCTTTTTACCCCCTTTCAGGTTATTTAAAGGGACAATGACTATGTTTTATTGCAACGTTCAAGTAACGTGCCCAGAAGGACATTTTTCGGAGTGTTTTATCCAAATCAAGCCAGTTCGCCTTGTCTTGTAAAGAACTTTGACATGGACTATGTTTCCCCTATTATGTGAACTATGCCCAATTTGTCACCGACAAGTAAAGAAGTCACATCGCCCCTTTTCATTATTGCTGCTATTTGATAATGCATATTTTATACTGCATTTTATACTTAATGTCATTTTATAATCCTGAGTAAATTGAGAAGAATATATCTATGTACACGTGTATGGGGTTTGCTCTACTGTTTTACAGGTAATGCCTCGCCGTGTCAACAATAAGCCAAGGTCGGCTTAATTTAAAGAAGTGGGGTATGCAGTGTCCCACATAAAGTGTGAAAGGGACACAGCAAACTGTCTATATCTGTGTATTTATAATAGCCATGTCACTGTATTTATTATCTTGTCATTATTTGCTGCAAGGAAATCCTAGGCTGAGTACACCATTACACCATTCCAACACTAGGTGGTGCTGTTGCCATATATATATATATATATATATATATATATATATATATATATATAACCATGTAACTGGTTAAGACCAGAGAGAAGAGAGGAAGTCTAGTCCAGACCAGACAGAGAAACATCTTAAGTCAAATGCAGGAGAGAGAAACTGGAGTTGTTATCCAACCTGAGGCTGCCAATTTATCTGACACGCTTGAATGACTGTAAGTGCAAACAGTTGTATTTATGCCCACTTTGTGCCCTCCGGGAAGAGTGGACTGCTTTCTGCATATTTAAGGCACCCATGAAACAGTGGTTCAAAAAGTATTAATGGCTGCCCTGTGGGGTTGCTCACATGAAAGATTGAAACTACATTGTACTATCCTAAGCTAGACCTAGATCAGGTGGATTATCATTATAAGTGGATTATCATCATAAGTGGATTATAATACGTGAATTACTCTCAACATAAGATCAATATTATCGCTCTACCTACATCAACTAGTAACCAGTCTAAGGAGGATTTTTCCTGCAGCATTCTCATTCTATATCAAGTGGATTATTTATAACCTGTATGAGACCCTTTGCAAGACAAAGAGTAAAAAGTTTATTGTTCATACAAGCTGCTTCCTCATCATCATTACTACTACTAAGGGTGTGTCTACCTTAAGACACTGGTGTCACAACAAACCAGGACCCAGCCAACTGACACGGTCAAAATTACCACCAAGGGCACCTCATCTGACCATCCGGTGGAGTCCTGCGTACGGAGTGTGCCCCGAGGGAAGTCGTGTCCACCCTCCACGCAACTTCACGCCGGTCCAGGGGCAGTCAGCAGAACTGTGAGTAAAAACCATCGGCAACACCACACTGTGACATATCCCTTAAAAGGGAGTCTGTCACCTCCATAGCCCCTATAAAGCATTTGCATAGCGCCATAGCACAAATAATGACAAATGTAACTGTACCTGGGGCGCTTTCCTCTGACTTGTAGAAGCTGTAAAAACGTACTTTAATCCATATGTAAATTAGCTGTTGGAAGTGCCCGGAGGCGGAGCTCACCGCCGTGGAGCCCGGGCTCGTCTGCTTTTTTAAACGCTCTCCTCACCCCTGTCGCTGCCTCCGCCCGCCCTCCTCTTCAGTTGCGTCCTCCATCTGTTCCAGGCTCTTGCTGAGCCGGCGCATGCCTCGGCTCGGGGAGAGACTGGAACAGACGGAGGACGCAAGTGAAGAGGAGGGCGGGCGGAGGCAGTGACAGGGGCGGGGAGAGCGTTTAAAAAAGCAGACGAGCCCGGGCTCCACGGCTGTGAGCTCCGCCTCCGGGCACTTCCAACAGCTAATTTACATATGGATTAAAGTACGTTTTTACAGCTTCTACAAGTCAGAGGAACGCGCCCCAGGTACAGTTACATTTGTCATTATTTGTGCTATGGGGCTATGTAAATGCGTTATAGGGGCTATGGAGGTGACAGACTCCCTTTAAAGAGACCCCGTCACCAAATTTTTTTATTGACTTTATTTGAGGAAAATATGTGTTTTACTGAAATAAAAAAATGTCTAAATATGATTATTTAAAAAAAAAGAAAGTTTCCTATACTATTGCACTGTGTATGGTACCTGCTCTTCATGTAAGCTGCCGACTCCTCTGGAAGAGTCGCCTCCAGACAGCTTCACCAGCAGCTCCCGGCATGCTCACTGCTGTGACGTCATTTCCTCCCCACACTATAGTGTACAGTGAAGTTTACAGCAGGATCCCTGGGTGAGTGAGATACAGAGCTGCTGTCAGACTAATTAATCCACCCAGGGATCCTGCTGTGAGCTTCATTGTACAGTGCAGTTACCATCACTTTCTTCCCCTGCACTGCCCCCGCTACTCGGCAAGATCCAGCAGTGTCAGGGCAGAGCTGCAGACATCCTGTCTCTCGGAGAGGACAGAGCCTGACTGTGCAGATTCCGACACCCTCTGCATAACGATCCTCCCCACCTCATGGCTGAAGATATCTCCTCCCCCTCATCACAACCCATGTCCCTGCACCTAAATGTAAGTCTGCAGTAAAGCAGGGCTGTGGAGTTGGTAAGCCAAAGCCCCGACTCCGACTCCTCAATTTCCCCTCACCCCGACTCCAACTCCCGACTCCGACTCCTACTCCCTCATACATGGAGCATGTTTAAGTCATAACTTTAAACAAATTTGCATAAAATCAATAGTACAGATAAGTCATGACAAAAACAGTTTGTAATCTATCAGGCTTCTCTGGGTAACAGCTCAATAAGGGCCTAA
>ONZH01012360.1:0-21007 GCA_900303285.1 Rhinella marina | reverse complement strand
CTGGATTTGTGGCCGCAACTGGCGGAGTTTGCACTGGAGAAGCTGTCCTGCCCGGCTAGTAGTGTGGCATCAGAGCAGGTGTTGAGTGCGGCGGGGGCCATAGTTACCCCAAGGAGAACTTGCCTGTCCTTCCAAAATGTGGAAAGACTCACCTTTGTCAAGATGAATCAGGCGTGGATCAGCCAGGATTTCCAACCACCAACGCCTAATGCATCAGATTAGATCAGCCATGATGCGTCACCCAAACCTTGACAAATGAGACTGAATTCTTCAGGCTACCTGCCTCAGCCACTCTTATGATGCTGCCACCCGCCTGATGCCACACATCTACCAGCTGCTGCTTTTACCACCCAGCATCTTTACCAGTGACTTTACCACCAACCTCTCCACTCTGTCACTGACCCAATATGTAGCCTTCTGATGATCCTGCCACCTCAACAATCAGGTCTCCTCATGCTGCTACTGCTGTCACCTCCAGGCTATGTCACCATGCCACTCTGTGCCCTGATGCTGCTGCTGCCGCCGCCTCCACACACTGTCTCCCAGCTGCCGGTACCTCAAAACTATGTAATTGTGCCACTCTGTGGCCTGATGCTGCTGCGTCCGCCGCCTCCACATGCTGTCTCCCAGCTGCCGCTACCTCCAAACTATGTAATTGTGCCACTCTGCAGCCTACTAATGCTGAGTCCCAGCTGCTGCCTACTCACACTGTCTCCCAGCTGCCGCTACCTCCAAACTATGTAATTGTGCCACTCTGTAGCCTGATACTGCTGCGTCCGACGCCTCCACACGCTGTCTCCCAGCTGCCGCTACGTCCAAACTATGTAATTGTGCCTCTCAGTGGCCTACTCATGCTGCGTCCGCCGCCTCCACACGCTGCCTCCCAGCTGCCGCTACCTCCAAACTATGTAATTGTGCCACTCTGTGGCCTTATACTGCTGCGTCCGCTGCCTCCACACGCTGTCTCCCAGCTGCCGCTACCTCAAAACTATGTAATTGTGCCACTCTGTGGCCTGATGCTGCTGTGTCGGCCGCCTCCACATGCTGTCTCCCAGCTGCCGCTACCTCCAAATTATGTAATTGTGCCACTCTGCGGCCTACTCATGCTGCGTCCGCCGCCTCAACACGCTGTCTCCCAGCTGCCGCTACGTCCAAACTATGCAATTGTGCCACTCTGTAGCCTGATGCTGTTGCGTCCACTGTCTCCAGACGCTGTCTCCCAACTACCACTACCTCCAAACTATGTAATTGTGCCACTCTGTGGCCTACTCATGCTGCGTCCGCCGCCTCAACATGCTGTCTCCCAGCTGCCGCTCCGTCCAAACTATGTAATTGTGCCACTCTGTGGCCTACTCATGCTGCGTCCGCCGCTTCCACACGCTGTCTCCCAGCTGCCGCTACGTCCAAACTATGTAATTGTGCCTCTCTGTGGCCTACTCATGCTGCGTCCGCCGCCTCAACACGCTGTCTCCCAGCTGCCGCTACGTCCAAACTATGTAATTGTGCCACTCTGTAGCCTGATGCTGCTGCGTCCACCGCCTCCACACGCTGTCTCCCAGCTGCCGCTACCTCCAAACTATGTAATTGTGCCACTCTGTGGCCTGATACTGCTGCGTATGCCGCCTCTACACGCTGTCTCCCAGCTGCCGCTACGTCCAAACTATGTAATTGTGCCTCTCTGTGGCCTACTCATGCTGCGTCCCAGCTGCCGCCTCCACACGCTGTCTTCCAGCTGCCGCTACCTCCAAACTATGTAATTGTGCCACTCTGTGGCCTGATGCTGCTGCGTCCGCCGCCTCCACACGCTGTGTCCCAGCTGCCGCTACCTTCAAACTACGTAATTGTGCCACTCTGTGGCCTGATACTGCAGCGTCCCAGCTGCCGCCTCTACACGCTGTCTCCCAGCTGCCGCTACTACAAAACTATGTACTTGTGTCACTCTGTGGCCTCATACTGCTGCTTCCCAGCTGCCGCCTCCACACGCTGTCTCCCAGCTGCCGCTACCTTCAAACTATGTAATTGTGCCACTCTGTGGCCTGATGCTGCTGCGTCCGCCGCCTCCACACTCTGTCTGCCAGCTGCCGCTACCTCCAAACTATGTAATTGTGCCTCTCTGCGGCCTACTCATGCTGCGTCCCAGCTGCCGCCTCCACACGCTGCCTCCCAGCTGCCGCTACCTCCAAACTATGTAATTGTGCCACTCTGTGGCCTGATGCTGCTGCGTCCGCCGTCTACTCACGATGTCTCCCAGCTGCCGCTACGTCCAAAGTATGTAATTGTGCCACTCAACGGTATGTTGCATTTAAATTTTTTGGACTTCTGCTGCCTCTCCCAGGGTATGTCACTGTGCCATTCTGTCTCTTTAAAATTAGTACCACTCCTGCTGCCTCTCCAACTCTGTTGCCTTGAAATGTATTCAACTGCTGCCTCTTGCAGCTGTTGTTATGCTGCCACTCTGTGGCCTCAAAATTGATTCACATTTATTGGACCTTCTGCTCGGCAGTATGTCAGTCGTAAATTTTTTGTACATTCTGTAGTCCCATTCCATTATTCATAGCTCAAGTATGCAGGAAATAGAGCTAACTGTAGTTGATGATGATGTAGCCGATTGCACTTGGGAGGCGGGTGAAGCAAGGGCTTCATGGTCATTATCGTCATCTGCACACAAAGATTCCACTGCTGCTAGCTCAAGTATACAGGAAACCCTGTTTGTTTTGAACACTCAAATTCTTTAAAGTAAACGATTCCAGCCCCCGGGACACTCAGCGATGAGCATGGGGGAGGCGAGAGGCAGGGGCTCCCACAGGTGGTAGCTCAGCTCCCTGCAGACCGCCAGCTCGATCTCAAGATGGAACTTGTCAGCGCACTGTCACAGCGTGTCAACACTGCAATTCTGCCAACGTCAAGGCAAAGCTGCAGCCTGCACTGCACCTCCTCTGCCTTACGTTCCCTGGCATAACCAGCCCCGATACCGAAGAGAACATGTACTACAGTTGATCTTAACCAAAAGGCCAAGAATTCTTTTTTACGGTCTGCTCTTCAGGATATGTCACCGTGCCACTCTCCGGCCTGATGCTGCTGCCGCCGCTGGCTGCACGCGCCGTCTCCTAGCTGTCGCTACCTCCGAACTATGTAATTGTGCCACTCTGTGGCCTGATGCTGCTGCGTCCGCCGCCTACTCACGCTGTCTCCCAGCTGCCGCTACGTCCAAACTATGTAATTGTGCCACTCTGCGGCCTACTCATGCTGCATCCCAGCTGCCTTCTACTTATGCTGTCTCCCAGCTGCCGCTACGTTCAAAGTATGAAATTGTGCCACTCTACGGTATGTTGCATTTACATTTTTTGGACTGCTGCTGCCTCTCCCAGGGTATGTCACTGTGCCATTCTGTCTCTTTAAAATTAGTACCACTCCTGCTGCCTCTCCAACTCTGTTGCCTTGAAATGTATTCGACTGCTGCCTCTTGCAGCTGCTGTTACGGTACGGCCTCAAAAATTGGCAGTATGTCAGTCGTAAATTTTTTGTACGTTCTGTAGTCCCATTCCATTATTCATAGCTCAAGTATACAGGAAACAGCTAACTGTAGTTGATGATGAAGTAGCCGATTGCACTTGGGAGCCGGGTGAAGCAAGGGCTTCATGGTCATTATCGTCATCTGCACACAAATATTTGACTTCTGCTAGCTCAAGTATACAGGAAACCCTGTTTGTTTTGAACACTCAATTTTTTAATAGTAAACAATTCCAGCCCCCGAGACACTTAGCGATGAGCATGGGGGAGGCGAGAGGCAGGGGCTCCCACAGGTGGTAGCTCAGCTCCCTGCAGACCGCCAGCTCCATCTCAAGATGGAACTCCGAACTTTCTTGGTGTCTTGGGTCAATACTGACATTTTGTCACAGTCGAGGCAAAGCTGGAGACTTCTCTGCACCTCCTCTGTCTTACGTTCCCGTCTGCATAACCAGCCCCGATACTGATAAGAACATATGCAACAGTTGATCTTAACCAAAAGGACGAGAATCTTTTATTACGGTCTGCTCTTCAGGGTATGTCATCATGCCACTCTCCGGCCTGATGCTGCTTTTGCCGCCGCCGACTCCACTTGCCGTCTCCTAGCTGCCACTACGTCAAAATTAGGTAATTGTGCCACTCTATGGCCTCCAAATTGTACTACTACTTCCACTGCTGCTGCCACTTCCAGTGGCCTACCACTCTGTGACCTACTCATGCTGCTGCCACCTGGCCACACTGTCGTCGTGCCACTCTATAGTCTGCTGATGCTGCTGCCACTGCTATCTCCAACCTGTCTGGGGGGCTCTGCTTGTATAAGCGTGTAATAGAACAGGTTCTGTCGAAATGTATGTGGAATCAGTGAATTGGTGTAAAAGGCGTGCGCTTTTGGCGCTCTAGTAGGATCTTGGCCCTCTTCATGATTCTTTATAGCTGGCGCTAACATTGACCTGTAAGGCTGAGTTCAGACTTGAGTTGTTTGGTGAGTTTTGGCCCCTTAACTGCCCAAATACATAAAAGTGTGCAGCGATTCTAAGAAGCCTGTTATGTGCGTGTCACACTGGCTCACAGTATTCTTCCACTACCACAGTAGAACACCGAGTGTACTCAAGCGCAATGCTGGCATTCACTGTAATGTTGATTTGTACGCTAATGCTACACATTGTATGCTAATGCATACACATTTGTATGCTAATGCGTACGCATTTGTATGCTAATGCGTACGCATTGTGCGCAAATGAGTACAAATTCAATAAATTAGCATACTTTTACAAGCGAAAGCAGTAAAAGAGGAGAAGTCGCGATTCTGACCTTTTTCTATTAACCAGCCAGCCTCCCCTCTTCCGAGCGGGGGGGTGCCTGGTTTAGTCCCATTGACTAACATTATGCTCGGATGCTCGGCTAGAGCACCCGAGCATACGAGCACAGAAGTGCTCGCTCAACACTACTCCCTATGCATTTTACTGCAAGGCAAAGTTTTCTACACCACTATCCAGGCTCTCTGCAGCCCGGAAGTAGCCGTTTTTTAACACGATTCGCAACGAATTTATTCGGATCGAAGCGAATCTTTTCGGAAAATTCGGCGAACCAGCCGAATTGAATTTTTGAAAAATTCGCTCATCTCTAATTCTGAGGATAGGCCATCAATAGTGAAGTCCTGGATAACCCCTTTAACTCATCTGATGGCCTGAAAATCTTGAGTTTGCCACATCAGAGGACAGTTCAAAGTCTGGTTTAACATTGAGTATTTTCTCTTGAGAAATTTTATTTGAACCAACATCAATATTAGTAAGAACCAGACACTCAGATAAAATCTATGTTGATGCTAAGGAGAATAAATTTTATATTGTAAACTTTGTCCTTGGACTAGATGTTAGACATTCGGTGCAGAATGTCTGGTAAGTCCCAGCATTCACCCTTTTGAAGTGCAACTGATACTGCAGCTTTTTTGAGCCTTCTAAAACAGCAGAGAATCCTCAAGCGCAGCTTAGAATGTACTACAAATAAACTTGTCACGGTGTGCCTACAAGCTGCTGTTTTTGACTAACGTCACTATAGCTCTTACTAAAGAGTTTCAGAAGCATAAGCGGTACAAAGAATAATACAACCCCCAGCATGGAGCCAAAGAAAGAAAAACAGTTAGATATTTAAACCTACACAATTCTTTCCCAATTCTTTTTAAATACTTGGGTGTTCTACATAGGAATATCATCCCCTCTGCAGAAGCATCCAAAATGTTAGTCATATTATTTACTAAGCTTTGATGTGTGTCTCTTATGTCTAAAGTCAACTAATAGGAATGTGAGGGTCTTCATACCCCTGTCTGCGTCTTTTTAAAGGAAACTGTGAATACGTAGACACCACTTTCCCAAACAAAAGCCAAACAAAAGAAGTCCTTTATAAATATGATGTTGTAGTAACAAACGAAAAATATCCCTTATACTTTTTAAGTCTTACATACTTATAATTAGGACTTATGTTTATGCCATGTGAATATGTATTTTGATATTTTCAGGAGAAGACTAGAGTAGACAAAGCAGATGATTTAAATAGGGTTTTCCACTGTCTAGGAATCATCTCGCATGTACTGTATTGTAATCTCTCACTTTCTAATACAGCATCATAACTTGGTATCTGCTGCTTCCTCTGAAGTCACATCCATTCCCTTGCAGAGTTGCCTTCTGGTCTCAGGCTGGTGAAAGAGCGTGAATACCCTTATAATTTACATAGGTGTTTGTGGGCAGGTTCCTCCTGCAGATGTATGTAAATTAGATGGGAATTCATGCTCCAGCACAAGGCCATGACTGAAAGACAGTTCTGCAAGACAGTGGACATAAATTACATTTAATTGCAGTAATTTCAAGTTGGATTATAGAACTTTAGCAAACTGCAACTGGAAATGTATCCTTCACCTATTGCTAAATGGTTAAATAAATTCAAAAATTAGCTTGAAGAGGTTGTGCAAGAATGGGACAGTTTTTGGCAAACTTCCCCCCTCCCCACACAAACTTGGCTGGACCTGTAGAGAAAAGCTTGCTTACCAGTTTCCAGGCACTGGCTTCCCACTCCTTTTCCTCCTGGCCTCCAATGCTATGTTGGCTCCCTCTCTGAAAAATCCAGTTTAACCTTGCCTACAGTTATTCACTGGCTGTGGTGGTGACAAATGGTAACATGGCACAAGGGAATCTGTTCCATGCCATGGCCAGTGATTGGCTGCTGCAATATCAAACCGGATGCTTTCAGCAAGGGAGCCAGTGGAGCAGCCCTGGAAGAGAAAGAGTGGGGAGCCTGCGTTGGGAAAGTTCGACCAAGTGGAAGGTTTGGCCAAACCCCCCTAACTTATTGAGCATCTTTACTTATAACTATGTGTTGTGTCATTCCACTGGTATCCATCTTAGAATTTGTAATATTAATGTTTCCCGCTGAGCCCCTTTAGAATAGTAATGTCCCCACAGTGCTCTGTTAGACTAATAATGTCCCCCCACTGTTCCCCCATTATATTAGCAATGTGCCAATTGTGTCCTGTTAGCCTAGCAATGTCACCCACTGTGCCCTATTAATATTAATGTCCTCCACAGTGCCCCATTATAAGAATAATATATCCCACTGTGCCCCATTATATAGTAAGGTCTCCCAGTGTGTCCTGTTATATAATAATATCCTCCACCTCGCTCTCTTATTTAGTAATTACTCCCAATGTGCCTTGTTACAGTACTGACCCCCACTGTGCCTATTATATAATAATAATGACTACTATTGTAGGACTCTATAACGCAAAAATGCGGATAAGATACGGAAATGAACATACGGTCGTGTGAATGGGGCCTTACACTGACAAATGTAAGGTTATGCACATAGGAAAGGAAAAATGCAAGTCACCAATACATACTAAATGTTCTTTGAGGAATAGTATATCTCCTTATGTAGAGTGCTTAAGTGTCAGGAGACTTATAGGCCAGGCAATGCTTCTTTGTAATTCTGGAAAGAGGGTATGCAAATAAGCCCTTAATAAGCTTTGCCTCTAATGCTACCAGATGTAACGTAGATATTCTATAAGTCAACGTCCAACCTTTTAAAAGGCTTTAAGACATGATGTGAGATGTTGGCTTAATTATTATCCAAGTCACGTCTCAAGGCTTTTTAAAAGGTCAAATATTGACTTATAGGAAAGCTACCTTACATCTGGTAGCATTATATGCAGAGCTAATTAAGAGCTCATTTGCATACTACATGGTAAAACACTGGGTAACACATTAAAGAATTTTAATTTTAGTGAACAGCAAACTAAGCTGTAGAAACCAGTGTCAGACAGCTGCTGCCAAGGCCAATAAGATAATGGGTTGCATCAAAAGGGGCATAGATGCCCATGATGAGAACATAGCTCTGCCACTTTACAAATCACTAGTCAGACCACACATGGAGTACTGTGTACAGTTCTGGGCTCCTGTGAACAAGGCAGACATAGCAGAGCTGGAGAGGGTTCAGAGGAGGGCAACTAAAGTAATAAGTGGAATGGGTGGACTACAGTACCCAGAAAGATTATCAAAATTAGGGTTATTCAGTTAGCTTTAGCTTTTAATAGGTGTACTGAAATAGAAAAATTGTGGGTGGCACTATCACACCCCTATTTGTTCCTGACCTCACTTTTCCTTCCTTGCATTCTCTATTGGATCATATTAAGTTCACGTAGGGCATCTAACTTGCCTGTTGTTTGTGTTTTTCCCTAGTTTCTGAACACTCACCTATGACCTCCATTCTATATACACCAGCCATACCGAATAGTCTCCAATCTCACCTGATGAGGGTATGGGCCACGGTGGGCATTTTTCATTTGGAGGATGTTGTTAATGCTTATACAATGAAATTATTCTCACTTACTGATCTTAAAGGGGTTGTCTCACTTCAGCAAATGGCATTTATCGAGAATAGAAGACACTTACTAATATACTGTAATTATCCATTTTTGCTTCCTTTGCTGGCTGGATTAATTTTTCCTTCATATTATATACTTCTCTTTTCCATGGTTACAACCACCCTGCAGTCCAGCATTGGTGGCCGTGCTTGCACACTATAGGAAAAATTTTGTATAGCTACTGAGTTATTCAGTAAAATGTATCTGTATAGTGCCACTTAATTTCTTATCATTCTTGACCTGCTCACTGAGAAAGCCACACATGCTCAGTTTCTGCCTTCAACTGCCTCTTGAGCTGTGATAGGGAGAGCATGGACACGCCCCCTTAGCTGAAGCAGAAAAGACACTCCCCTTGAGCTGTCAGTTTTATATAAATCTAGCAGAGCAATGAATGGGGAGATCTCTGGATCCATGTGAGGTACAGGGCTGGCTCTAGCTTTGTTAAAAAGGTATTGTCATGTCCTATATGATGTCTGATTTTCATTTTTACATTATTCATTGGATAACCCCTTTAAGTAGAAATGTGCAAAGTATTGGACAGTTTGATTTGGCTGCTTCAAAGAATTTTACAAAAAAATTTGCTTTGTGATTAATTGCTTTGTCACGAAGCGCATTTCTTTGTAAGTAGTGGGGGCAATGATAGGGAACAACAATTGTGCCTCTCCTCGTCATTGTACCCCTCAGATGCCACGTTCATTGAAGATGATTGCGGCATCTGACATTAACATTGAAGTGTAAAATTAGAAAAACAAATCATACTTACCTCATCCATTTGATTACGAAGAGCCAGCTGCCGCCATCTTGATTGCAGATCGCGCTGGATCTTGAATCAAGATGGCAGTGGCCAGCTCTTTGAGCTCAAATGGATGAGGTATTTATTTTATTTTTACCACTATTTCAGGGAAAATTAATTTGTTACAATGAAGCATGAGGACATTCGACTGAACACTAATCTTAAAGGTGTTGACCGAGTTATTTTTTTGTTATTTGTATGTTTCTAACTAATCAAATATAACAGCTTTTCCAGCACCTTGTGCTTCTAAAGCTGCTGGTTTCTCACATTTCACTTAGGGTCACATGACCTGTGATGACAGCTTTTCTGCCTGCTCTTCTGATATTCGTGCACAAGCAGATAAGAGTCTATACACGAGACGTCACTATGCTGGCCACGCCTCCCTGCTCTGCTGGCTGCTGCTCTCTGCTCTCTCCCTAGATTCTTTCAGATAAACATTAACCCCTTCAGCCAGAACACACACAGGGCTCAAGGCTTTACAACAGTAGCTACAGGCAATGAAGAGACATAGGATCTGCCCTCCTCATCCTATAGACACTGGAGGAGGTCTGCAGAGTATTGCACAAGAAAGGTAGGGGGAAGTTCCTGTGTGCATCAGTAATGTCATTGTACAGCTGGGAGTTGTAGTTCTACACATACAACATGTTGCTGAGTATCCTAGCAGGCAGACATTTCACTCAGGGAAAACTTATTCACTCCCTTTGTAGAGCAGGGGGAAGGGGCAGAGATTGTTGTTACTGCAGGTAAACAAATGCCAGATGAGAACCAGGGAAATGAGGAAATATATATTTTTTTGCCTAAAACTTGCTTAACTTAGTTATATATTGCTGCCCATCAGATTTACAGTACTATATTTTTTTTCATAACTCGGACAACCCCTTTAAGGACAAAAGGGGTCTTCTAAGCTGAGTATTATCAGTACTTTCTGGTTTCCCACTTTATGTTGCATAGTTTTGGTGTCCTTGCACACTGCATTTGAAAATATATGTAGGAGAGAGACATTGACTAAATGATTAATTTTTGAGGTTTATTTTCTGCCATATGCTCCCAAACACCTTTTACAAGCACAAGCATATGACTAATTGGGAAATGGCTTTGGGGTGGGCCATTACACCAAAGCTTTGGCACATTATATGGTCCAGGGCTGTTATATTCTCAATCTGTCAATTTATAAAGAGAAAAATTATATATATATATATATATATATATATATATATATATATATATATATATATAATTTTGATGTTCTGGTACCTTACCCCAGCCTTTCTCCATCGACTCAACCCCACTATCCTGTCTTTTGTTGATGTTTGTCACAGGAAATTGACACACTCACATTTTCTGGGAAGGTACCCTGATAAAAACTCTATGGGATGATGCATGTAAATTGATCTTACATGTCTAGAAGCAAAACATTCCAGTAAGTCTTATGGTGTTTTTGGTTAATGTTCCTCTATAGTTTCTGAAAAGGTGATCTGCCAGGTTGTCCTACATTTTCTAATGTCTTTGGACGTAAACCTTGCCAAGTTCCCCACTTTGGAGCACCTAACTACTTCCTTGAATGAATGTTTTGGCTTAATTTGGGAACCTCAGGACTCCTATTGTCACAGGGAGCCGGCGGCGTGCTCCTCCTGCGCTGCGCCGCCGGTCTCTCTGCCTGTTCTGGCAACCTCTCTGCCTGTTCTGCCTGTCCATGGCAACCCAGAGCAGGGAGGACGGCACGCTCTCTGCTGCCGCGCGCCTGGCGTCCTCCCCGCCCGCCTTAGACAACGAGCAAGCAGGGGGATTTGAGCGCTGGCAAATGATAAGCCAGCTGTCAGAGATGATTAACCCTTTAGACAATGAGCAGGTAGGGGGTTTGAGCGCTGGCAAATCACAAGCCAGCGCTCAGTGAATATTATAATATGGGTCACGTGGTGCTGGGTGACGTTGGCTAGCTGACCTTCCGATATTGTGTTTGTGTTCTGTCTTTGTTTGTTGTGTTTCCCTCTTGTTTCCCCTTCCCTTTACGCCCCAGCACTTATTCAGGCTAGGGATTGCCGCCCAGTTACGCGCCGTTACCTAGGACGGGCCGTGTAAGTAGGTAGGGACAGAGGTTGGGGCTCAAGTCAGGGCTCACTATCACAGAATCACAGGCCATACCTAATGGATCCGTTGCGAGTTCTCACTGACCAGATGAACAATATGGCTCAGATGATTCAGGATCTAGCTGAGAGACTCCAGCATCAGGAGCAGCTACAGACAGTACCCGCAGCTGCTTCCTCCATTCAAAACACCAGTCTTGAACCCCACATTAAATTACCCGATTGGTTTTCGGGGGACCGGAAATTCTTCAGAACTTTCACGGAGAGTTGTAAACTCTATTTCCGTCTGCGTCCTCACTCCTCGAGTTCCGAGCAGCAGAGGGTCTGTATAATCATCTCTTTGCTGCAAGGAGATCCGCAGGAGTGGGCCTTTTCGCTTCCTTCAGACTCTCCTTGTTTATTGTCTGTGGAGGCATTTTTTCATGCTTTGGATCTTCTTTATGAAGAACCCGATATGGCCGCGGTTGCTGAAAACCAGCTAAGAACACTCTGTCAGGGTAACCGTCCAGTTGAGGATTACTGTGCTGAGTTTCTCAAATGGTGTGTCTCCTCTGAATGGAATGATCCTGCGTTAAGAAGTCAGTTTAGGGTGGGGCTGTCAGATCACCTTAAGGATTTACTTGTTAGTTATCCCGCCCCTGATACCCTAGAATTGACAATGACCTTAGCCATCAGACTAGACCGACGGTTAAGGCAGAGACAGAAGGAACATCTGACTGCCCCTCAAGTGGTTGTTCCGCCCGATGTTCCCCTTCAGAGACCTCCTACTGCCAAAATCCTGGAGGAGCCCATGCAACTGGGATTACCTATGAGGGATCAGAGACGTTTGAAGGGAGCCTGTTTTTACTGCGATGAGATGGACCATTGGCTCCACCAGTGCCCGAGACTTCCTCCTTCAAAGAAATCTTTCCCGAGGAGTAAGGTGTCTCACAAGGTGGTAAGAAAGAAGTTTTTGTTACCTATTACCATTTCGTATTGCTTGTGTGAGGGTTCAGGTGAGGAGTTCGTTGATTCCAGATCTGCATCTAATTTTATTGATTATAATTTTGCTCAATCTTTGCCTATAATTCCTTTAAGAAGTGTTATTCAAATTATTGCTCTAGATTCCACCCCTCTTAGTAATGGGAGGGTAGAGTTTTGTACTCCCGATGTTACCCTAACTGTAGGGGTTTCTCATTCTGAGACTTGTTCGTTTCTTGTTTTAAAAAATTTACCTGCAGATCTTGTCCTAGGAATGCCATGGTTACAGGACCACAATCCTGTAATCAACTGGTCCTCAGGTGAATTGGAGAAATGGGAGACTAATTGTGATAAATGTTGCAAGTCAGTATTACAGGCTGGGACTACTGTGGAGTCACTGATTCTTCCGGAATATATCAGAGACTTTTCAGATGTATTTTCCATGTCTAAGACTGACTTCCTTCCTCCCCATCGGCCTTATGATTGTTCCATTGATCTCGTTGAAAGGTCCAAATATCCTAAGGGCCATATTTATAATCTTTCTGCCCCAGAGCGTCAGGCTATGAGGGAGTACCTTAAAGAGAGCCTGGTTAAGGGTCATATCAGGCCCTCAGTATCGCCAATGGGGGCAGGTTTCTTCTTTGTCAACAAGAAGGATGGAGGGTTGAGGGTTGGTTCTCTAAACTAGATTTAAAAGGGGCCTATAACCTGATTAGAATAAGGGAGAGAGATGAGTGGAAAACAGCCTTGAGGGTCACTATGAGTACCTAGTAATGCCTTTCGGGTTAAGTAATGCACCTGCTGTTTTTAAAAATTTTGTAAATGATATTTTTAGGCCATTTATTGGTAGATATATGATTCCCTACATTGATGACATCCTCATTTTTTCGGCTGATTGGGACTCACATGTCTCTCACACTAAACAAGTGTTGGAAGTGCTACGTAAAAATCAATTATTTGTGAAAGGGGAGAAGTGTATTTTTGGAGTTCAAGAGGTGGCTTTTTTGGGTTATATCCTGACCCCATTTTCTTTTAAGATGGACCCTGCAAAGGTGCAGGCCATTCTAGATTGGGTACGACCTTCCTCCCTAAAGGCGATCCAACGTTTTTTGGGCTTTGCAAATTTTTATCGTAAATTTATTAAAATATTTCCTGGTTGTGGCCAAGCCCATTACGGATTTGACTCGTAAGGAGCAGATCTGGTCAATTGGTCTCCGGTAGCTATTGAGGCGTTTGAATCCCATAAAAGGTGCTTTATCAATGCTCCAGTATTGATTCAACCCAATCAAACCAAGCCCTTTATAGTGGAGGTGGACACCACTGAGGATGGTGTAGGGGCGGTACTATCCCAAGGATCCTCTACTTTAACAAATCTTAAACCTTGTGCTTTTTTTTTCGCGTAAATTCTCTCCTGCCGAGAGGAATTATGATATCGGCAACAGGGAATTGCTAGCAATCAAATGGGCATTTGAGGAATGGCGACATTTTCTAGAGGGGGCATTGCACCGTGTTACAGTCCTCACGGATCATAAAAACCTGATGTTTCTGGAGTCTGCTAAACGGTTAAATCCTAGACAGGCCAGGTGGGCTTTGTTTTTTACTTGTTTTGACTTTTGTGTTACCTTCAGGCCCGGAAGTAAGAACATTAAGGCCGATGCCCTATCACAAAGCTTTCATGCTTGCCAGTCTCCTTAGGGTCCTCCTGAGTCCATTTTGCCAGCTGACATCATTGTGGCAGCCAACATGTCTGATTTGACCGCTGAGATCTCTGCAGAACAACATCTGGCTCCACCTGGTACTCCTAGAGATAAGTTATTTGTTCCTGTTCATCTGCGTTTGCGACTGCTGGGTGAGTGCCATAACTCTGTGTTAAGTGGACATCCTGGTATTAATGCCACTAAAGAGCTAGTCTCTAGGTATTCTTGGTGGCCTTCGATTTCTAGAGATGTTCAGGCTTTTGTGACTTCCTGCAGCATCTGCGACAGGTCCAAGAATACTAAGACACGTCCTATGGGTCAGTTACATCCTTTGCCCATTCCTGATAGACCATGGTCCCACTTGTCCATGGATTTTTATCATGGACTTGCCTTGTTCTGAGGGTAAAACTGTGATTTGGGTTGTGGTGGACAGATTCAGTAAAATGTGCCATTTCATTCCATTGTCAAAATTACCTACTGCTAAAACCTTGACTTCCTTATTTATTGATCATATTGTTAGGATTCATGGTATTCCTGAGAACATTGTATCAGACAGGGGTGTTCAATTTGTTTCCAGGTTTTGGAAGGCCTTCTGTGGCAAAATATATATTTCCTTGTCTTTTTTGTCGGCCTTCCATCCGGAAACCAATGGTCAGACTGAACGTCTTAATCAGTCGGTGAAACAGTATCTTAGGTGTTATGTTGCGGATAACCAACATCTGTGGTCTAGGTCTCTGTCTCTCGCCAAGTTTGCAATCAATAACCGAGTCAATGCATCCTCTGGGGTATTGCCGTTCTTTTGTAACATGGGCTTTCATCCGCGTTTTGGTTCTTTCTCCTTGTCAGCCTCTTTTGTTCCAGAAGTCAATTCATTCTCTCAAGAACTGTGCACAGTTTGGGTGCAGGTTCAATCGAACCTGAAAAAAGCCCAAGAAATCCAGAAGGTTAAGGCAGATAAGAGGCGCTCACGTGGTATTGACTTTCTACCAAAAATTTACATTTGAAAGTACCTTCCTATAAGTTCGCTTCTCGGTTTATTGGTCCATACGAAATCATTAAGGTGATCAATCCTGTGTCCTTTAAGTTGCGTCTACCCGACTCCTTTCGTATACACAATGTCTTTAATAAATCTTTGTTAAAGGGTTTTGTTACTCCTGTTGGTCCGGAGGAGCAGCCTCTGCCTCCACAGATGTTGGGTGCCGGTGGCTAGGATGCATGCTGACTCTCTTATCAGGAAATTTCATCTTGCGCATCCTGATAAGCCGGTTCCTACGGTTAAGGGTCCAGTGGCCCCTCGTGAAGGGGGGGTACTGTCACAGGGAGCCGGCGGCGTGCTCCTCCTGTGTTGTGCCGCTGGTCTCCTTTGCCTGTTCCAGAGCTCTCTGCTGCCACGCGCCTGGTGTCCTCCATGCCCCCCTTAGACAACAAGCAAGCAGGGGGATTTGAGCGCTGGCAAATGATAAGCCAGCGCTCAGAGATGATTAACCCCTTAGACAACGAGCAGGTAGGGGGTTTGAGCGCTGGTAAATCACAAGCCAGCGCTTAGTCAATATATAATATGGGTCACGTGGTGCTGGCCACGTCACTTGACCCATCTGGAGGGTTATTTAAACAGGCAACCTGCTGGCCACAGGTTGCCTGTGATTGGTCTATACTTCCAGTGCTAGTGCTTGCTTATTCTCATTGTGACTACTGTGTTTTTGATCTTTGGCTGTGTATTTTTGACCTTGCTCTTGCTCTCTCCTCTGGTTTTGACGCGACTTCCTGATACGACTTTTGGCTTGCTGACCTTCCGATATTGTGTTTGTGTTCTATCTTTGTTTGTTGTGTTTCCCTCTTGTTTCCCCTTCCTTTTACGCCCCAGCACTTACAGTGGGGAAAAAAATATTTAGTCAGCCACCCATTGCAGTTCAAGTTCTCCCACTTAAAAAGATGAGAGAGGCCTGTAATTGACATCATAGGTAGACCTCAACTATGAGAGACAAAATGAGAAAACAAATCCAGAAAATCACATTGTCTGATTTTTAAAGAATTTATTTGCAAATTATGGTGGAAAATAAGCATTTGGTCATCTACAAACAAGCAAGAAGGTCTTACAGGTCTGGCTCTCACAGACCTGTAAGTTCTTCTTTAAGAGGCTGCTCTGTCCTCCACTCATTACCTGTAGTAATGACACCTGTTTGAACTTGTTATCAGTATAAAAGACACCTGTCCACAACCTCAAACAGTCACACTTCACTATGGTGAAGACCAAAGAGCTGTCAAAGGACACCAGAAACAAAATTGTAGACCTGCACCAGGCTGGGAAGACTAAATCTGCAATAGGCAAGCAGCTTGGTGTGATGAAATCAACTGTGGGAGCAATAATTAGAAAATGGAAGACATACAAGACCACTGATAATGTCCCTCGATCAGGGGCTCTATGCAAGATCTCAATCCGTGGGGTCAAAATGATCACAAGGACTGTGAGCAAAAATCCCAGAACCACATGGGGGGGACCTAGTGAATGACCTGCAGAAAGCTGGGAACAATGTAACAAAGGCTACCGTCAGTAACACACTACGCCGCCAGGGACTCAGATCCTGCAGTGCCAGACGTGTCCCCCTGCTTAAGCCAGTACAGGAAGAAGTAGAGCTGCATCTTAAAAAGATTAAAATAGACAAATCGCCAGGACCGAATGGCATACACCCCCATATCCTAAGAGAATTAAGTAATGTCATCGCCAGACCCTTATTTCTGATATTTAAGGACTCTATACTGACAGGGAGTGTTCCATAGGATTGGCACATAGCAAATGTGGTGCGAATATTCAAAAAGGGTCCAATTTAATCAGTTTCTATGAGGAGGTAAGTTCTAGACTGGACCGCGGCGAATCAATGGATGTCGTATATCTGGACTTCTCCAAAGCATTTGACACTGTACCACATAAAAGGTTAGTATATAAAATATGAATGCTTGGCCTGGGAGAAAATGTCTGTATGTGGGTAAGTAACTGGCTCAGTGATAGAAAACAGAGGGTGGGTATTAACAGCACATATTCAGATTGGGTCACTGTCACTAGTGGGGTAACACAGGGGTCAGTATTGGGCCCTATTCTCTTCAATATATTTATTAATGATCTTGTAGAAGGCTTGCACAGTAAAATATTATTTTTTGCAGATGACACTAAACTGTGTAAAGTAATTAACACAGAAGAGGACAGCACACTGCTACAGATGGATCTGGATAGACTGGAGGCTTGGGCAGAGAAGTGGCAGATGAGGTTTAACACTGACAAATGTAAGGTTATTAGAGATGAGCGAGCACTAAAATGCTCGGGTGCTCGTTATTCGAGTCGAACTTTTCCCGATGCTCGGGTGCTCGTTTCGAATTTTTGCGGGGGACCAAGGCTCTGCCTAGGGAAGGCTGGGTAAAAACCTGGAAACCTCAGAAAATGATGGAAACACCACGGAAATGGACAGGAAACAGCAGGGGCAGCATGCATGGATGCCTCTGAGGCTGCCTAATCCCACCATTACCCCAAATTCTCAGGCAACAGCCTGGTGGTTACCCTCATGGCAATTGTGCTCACCCAGACCAAGAAAGGCGAGGCAAATACCCATCACATGTTAGGGAAGCACCCAACTAGATGCAACGAAGGTCCATCACCGCCTGCAGGTGACACCACTGCTCATGCTGGCACTGCAGCTGAAATCAAGTTTAGTATCTGTTCTTATCAGTTGCTGTGCCTGCTGATGGTATAGTGGTGAGCATAGCTACTTCCCAAGCAGTTGATCTGGGTTCGATTCCCGTCTATCGCAGGAGGCAATTCAGAATCAGTACAATATCTAATATGTCCCCCTACCCGGGTAAATTGTTTGGAGAGAGGGCCTGTAGGTGGGGGGGAAGGAGGTTTTGCTGGAAGAGCAAGAGGAGTGCTCCCTGGGCTAGCGTGTGTGGTGGTGACAACAGCCAGAATGGATTTGTAAAAACTGTTGCATCAACCGGTATGGTATGGATTCTTCTCAGTTTAATACCGTATACGTCCCCTATCTTGGGACCTTATATTTAATGGATTTTTCGACCACGGAAAACGGAAAAAGAGCTTGCTCTGGCCAGGGGAGTGTCTTTCCCACTGCAGCTAAGGGGACGTGTCCATGCTCTGCCTATGACAGGTCAGAAGGCAATTAAAAGAAGAACAAAAAAAAACATCAGTACAACATCTAATACGTCCCCTATCCGGGTAAATTGTTTGTAGAGTGGGCCTGTAGGTGGGGGGCAGGCTGGGGCAAGGAGGTTTCGCTGGAAGAGCCAGAGGAGTGCCCCCTGGGCTAGCGTGTGTGGTGGTGACAACAGCCAGAATGGATTTTGGAAAACTGTTGCATCAACCAGTATGGTATCGATTCTTCTCAGTTTAATACCGTATACGTCCCCTATCTTGGGACCTTATATTTAATGGATTTTTCGACCACGGAAAACGGAAAAAGAGCTTGCTCTGGCCAGGGGAGTGTCTTTCCCACTGCAGCTAAGGGGACGTGTCCATGCTCTGCCTATCACAGGTCAGGAGGCAATTAAAAGAAGAAAAACAAAAAACATCAGTACAATATCTAATACGTCCCCTATCCGGGTAAATAGTATGGAGAGAGGGCCTGTAGGTGGGGGGAAGGAGGTTTCTCTGGCAGAGCCAGAGGAGTGCCCCCTGGGCTAGCGTGTGTGGTGGTGACAACAGCCGGATGGATTTAGAATGACGACGCAGGACCCCAACTTAAAAATTTAGCATCAACCGGTACAGTCGTAAATTATGAGATTGATCAACTGTGGTATGTATACTACTCAGTTTAAAACCGTATATGGCAACTATCCGGAAAAATGGTTTGGAGAGAGAGAAAGATAGGACAAAGACGTAATTGTTTGGAGAGAGGGCCTGTAGGTGGGGGGGGGGGGGCAGGCTGGGGGGAAGGAGGTTTCGCTGGAAGAGCCAGAGGAGTGCCCCCTGGGATAGCGTGTGTGGTGGTGACAACAGCCGGATGGAGTTAGAATGACGACACAGGACCCCAACATAAAATTTAGCATCAACCGGTACAGTCATAAATTATGAGATTGATCAAGTGTGGCATGACTTTTTAGATGGAGATTGCATGTGGTCACGTACTCCCTGGAACCCCATAGTCACCCCTTCTCTGATGTGCTAGCCCAGAACATTCTCTGCCCCAATTCGCAAGACCTTTTGCTGTTTCCGTGTGCTGACAGTGTGGATTTACCAGTGTTGTCTGAGGAGGTGGTGGACAATGGCGAGACACAGGTGTCGGGGGTGAGGTAGTTGTATGGGAAGCAAGTTACAGTGGGGACTCCTTGGGGGGGACTTTCTCATGATGGGACAGATTCAACTTGGGTGGATCAGGCACAGGAACAGATGAATTTTTGGGGGGTTTATTTAACTTTTATTTAGCAAAAATAACCACAGAGATATTTATTCGTTATCTTCTCTGCGCAGTCTGGCGTTGGGGTTCCTCACTTTGATGGCGAGCTGTACCGCTCTCTCCACAATGGTCTGTGTGTTCTTACATGGAGACTTTGTCGGCGATTTCAGTACAGAAGGACTTGTTGCTCATCCACAGAACCTCGTCCTCCTTGACATTGTGGACAAGGAATTTGCGGGTGGACCAGGAATTTGCGGAACCCTGTGAGCAGCATGTGTTTGGTCTTCTACTTGCTACCGTATCCAATGTTGGGCAATATAAATTCGCAAGTAATATTATTTTTCACACCTATCCCAAAAATAAAAATGTATGCAGTATGCGCAAATAAAACTTGGAACTGGAATTGGAGAGAGGGCCTGTAGGTGGGGGGGCAGGCTGGGGGGAAGGAGGTTGAGCTGGAAGAGCCAGGGGAGTGCCCCCTGGGGCTAGCGTGTGTGGTGGTGACAACAGCCGGATGGAGTTAGAATGACGACGCAGGACCCCAAATTAAAAATTTAGAATCAACCGGTACAATTGTCAATTATGAGCCAGATCAAGTGCGGCATGACTTTTAAATGGATATTGCATGTGGTCACGTACTCCCTGGAACCCCATAGTTACCCCTTCCCTGATGTGCTAACCCAGAACATTCTCTGCCCCAATTCGCAAGACCTTTTGCTGTTTCCGTGTGCTGACAGTGGTGATTTACCAGTGTTGTCTGAGGAGGTGGTGGACAATGGCGAGACACAGGTGTCGGGGGGTGAGTTAGTTGTATGGGAAACAAGTTACAGTGGGGACTCCTTGGGGGGGACTTTCTCATGATGGGACAGATTCAACTTGGGTGGATCAGGCACAGGAACAGATGAATTTTTTGGGGGGTTTATTTAACTTTTATTTAGCAAAAATAACCACAGAGATATTTATTCGTTATCTTCTCTGCGCAGTCTGGGTTGGGGTTCCTCACTTGATGGCGAGCTGTGCCGCTCTCTCCACAATGGTCTGTGTGTTCTTAGATGGAGACTTTGTCGGCGATTTCAGTACAGAAGGACTTGTTGCTCATCCACAGAACCTCGTCCTCCTTGACATTGTGGACAAGGAATTTGCAGGTGGACCAGGAATTTGCGGAACCTGTGAGCAGCATGTGTTTGGTCTTCTACTTGCTACCGTATCCAATGTTGGGCAATATAGATTCGCAAGTAATATTATTTTTCACACCTATCCCAAAAAATAAGAAATGTATGCAGTATGCGCAAATAAAACTTGGAACTGGAATTGAGAGAGGGCCTGTAGGGTGGGACCTCCGGAAAAATTGTTTTGAATAGAGGGCCTGTAGGGGCCCTCTCGAAAAAATGTTTGAAGAGAGGGCCTGTAGGTGGGACCTCTGGAAAAATTGTTTGAATAGAGGGCCTGTAGATGGACTCTTGGAAAAATTGTTTGAATAGAGGGGCCTGTAGGGGGCCCTCCTGAAAAATTGTTGAAGAGAGGCCTGTAGGTGGAACCTCAGAAAAATTGTTTGAATAGAGGGCCTGTAGGTGGACCTCTGGAAAAATTGTTTGAATAGAGGGCCTGTAGGGGGCCCTCCTGAAAAATTGTTTGAAGAGAGGGCCTGTAGGGGG